>BQNB010054172.1:12500-21620 GCA_026074375.1 Tanacetum coccineum | reverse complement strand
TTTTAATTTTTTCAGCAAATATATTTCAAAAAAATGAGGTGCATATATGTTTTTTTAAATATTATAGAAATTCATATATGTTTCTTGCATACAAGTTTATAAAAAATAAAGTGCATATGTGTTTTTTTCTTTTATACAATTGTTTAGCCATAAAAGTTGTTTTTTTCTTAAAATGATAATTGCACATATGTTTCTAGTGTACATTATTTCAAAAATTTATACAATAAACATAAATATGTACATTTAATCTCTAAATTTATAAGAAAGCAAAAACATAAATATAAATACAATACACAAAATTTGATATCAAATGAAATACAATTCAAATACATTTATTGTTAAATATAAATGTGCACTCTTAAAATAACATGCGTGAACTCTTCGAGAACATATATGCACAGCTTCGAAAACATATATGCACGGCTTCGAGAACATTTGTGCACCATCTAAATAGCATAAGTGTATCCATTAATCATCCTGAACATATATGCACGGCTTCGAGAACATTTGTGCACGGTTCACATATGTGCACGCCTTAAAAAATATATGTGCACGGTTCACATTTTTAGATGACATACTCATATTGCAATGTATCCTTTGCTGCAACAAACATCGTAGACTCAATACAAATATATCTTATACAATAAATCTATTATAATACTACTTAATTTGGTAAACATATATGTGAATCAACACACACATGAACTTCAAGATTAAAAAAAACTAATCTTCAATCAAAACCATATTCACAAACTAATCTCCAATCAAACACAAATCAAGCAATAACTAAAAAAGGGGGTTTTATCACATGACTAAAGATTCTGGACTGATCTTTGCTAATTATGAATCCCTCTAGTAGCTTAGCCTTTTTCTAAACCCTCGGCACCTGCAAAAATATAGAGAACACAATTGATAGATTAATCAATTAAAACAAATTAAAAATTATAAGAACAACCTAAATCAAACAGATTCAAAGAAAATCACTTACATGCAATCAAAAAATTTGTGGGTTTTTTTAGAGAGATGTTGTTGAGTGTGTTTTAAGAGAGATGTGACAGAGAGAGTTATAGGAGGCTGGGAAGAATCAAGAGAGAAAGATATGAGACGGTGGAGAGGGGTATGAGTCATGAAGGTTGGAGACACGTGTTCTAGAAAGAAAACGGGACAACTGATTATCAGTGTGTCGGGTCGGGATGGTTTTTTGCATTAACTGCATTTAAGGCAGTGCATTGGGAGAACGATCCTAACCTTTAATACTAAAGGTATAATTATGTTATATTTTCTTGAATATCATTTGAGCATTTTTTTATGTTTTTGTAAACAGGAGGTTCGGGATTCCTGATTTTCAGTGTCTTTAAGTTTGAGGAAGCAGTCGAATAAATTCAGTTTGTAAACATGTAAGTAATAAATTCAAATTTTGGGTTTTTTTATTTTTGATTTTTTATGCCATTAAGATGATTTCATGACGCGGGTATTGATTAGTTTTTTTGTAATCAGAGATTGAGTGAACTATCAACAGGATGACGGGTTGCAAGGCAATTTGAGATACGTGTATTATGTGAAGGTGTGGGTGTTGTCGTATCTCTAAGAATACACGGTCTAAACCGGCTTAAAGAAATTAAGGTGCCTTGATTTTGTAATAGCATGATAATGCATATAAGGTTTGATTTCCATTTTTTAAAATTCTTTTAGTGGTTTTGTGTAGTTTAGATGAATTGGGGTTGATTCGGATGTTTGCGTCGTTGTTGAAGGGAACGATGATGTTTCCGGCAGTATCCATGTTGATGATTTTGTTGCTCATGTAATCAAGAAGGGAATTCCAAGGTTAGTAACAACTAACTATTATAGATAAATAAAAGGTCCAAGCCCGACTTGTGGGCAAAGGGTCCATTAGGTTTCCATGTAATTTGTCATTAATGACAAATTACATGGAAACCTAATGGACCCTTTGCCCACAAGTCGGGCTTGGGCCTTTTATTTATCTCTAATACTAACCTACGTCTCTTAGCATACTCTACCCTACGTCCCCTAACCCACAATAAGAGTATGAACTCAAACTCTGTCAAATATCACACTCACTTTGCTACTTACTTTTTGACAGTTAGATGTCGCCTTCCTTTCGTAAAATAAAATGCAGGTAGGAGATGAATATTAACCAGAAGCTGCAATTGTTAATTAGTTTGGTTCAGGTACTATTTTCACACTAATCCAGGACATATCTGTCAAGTGTCAACCTTTGGCGGTGTTTGGATTTGCGTTTCAGAATTGTCCAACTCAATGTTTAATGTTAGGAACTTAGAATACAAAGATCTTTAAAAACATAATATGGAATGGGTTTAGTGTCTGAGTTTGAGACTAGGTGTTGGTTTATGTTTTAGTCTCTAATTATTATACAACTAAGTTATGGAATACGCCTTTTATGTGATGTAGCCAAAAGCAACCTTAAGATTTCCGTACGGTGAAGTGTCGTTAGAGGAGTACACCTTAGCTATACTGTATGTTTTTTGTAATGTGCATCTGATGATATCAAATTTATTGATTTTCTGCTATAACCTGTGCTCCCAAATGCCATTACGGTGAACAACATAGCCAAATTTATAATAGTTATAGCTAAATTAAGAACATATAAAAACAATTTTGAAACTTGACCTTTTTTTGTCTAGATTTGAAAAGAATCATAGGTTAATGTGGCGAAAGTTTGTGTACTACCCAAAATGGAATAGCCCTTTGGCATTAATTGTATTTTCAACTTAATAAAGTAAGTAAAACTTTACTTCTGTGAAACTTAGATATACATATAAGAATGAACCTTGGATTTTGCAGCATTACTATCTCTAAATTTGAAATTGTTGACCTATCATTCCATGCATTGATATAATTTTGTATAGATTATGCTTCATACTTTTACTTGAGTTTTTTTAAGAGCAAATGGTGTTGGTGTTATACGGCTGCGTTATTGCCCTCTAAATGACGCCATTGAATAACACGATGGTCACGTTATATGGCTTTGTGCCGTCACCATCAATCCAATCTATCTTTGTTAATGTCTATCCAGAATAGCAATGTGACTATTATGACCCTGAGTGAAAAGTATCATCTTCCCTTTATTTACAATCTATCTCCGTTAATTTTCCTAGCAACAAAAGCAAAATAGTACTAGTAACACGGTGTTTATATTCTTCATTAATTTAGCAGCATTTTTTGCTTCATTTCTTGCTGGCTGTGTTGTCTGTTAGCACTTTAAAAACATTGATCATCAAACAATAATGAATCATCTTCATTCTAAAAAACAAACCAAAAAGATCCATATAAATAGTGAAGTGGGTAGATATATCAACTTGAATGTTTTTTGAACGGCAAATTATTATTAGAAAACTAGCAAGATGCTAGGAAATTACAAATGATTACAAAGCCATTAGTTCTAATTAGAAACTAATCTACCTCTAAAATTTAACCAAGTAAAAGAACATAAACGAATATGATCATAAATATCACTTTTCCTCAAGTGACGAGAGTTAGAAGTGAGGTAGCTTCGATACTTCCAAACGGTCCTATTAACACAGTGACAATGATGACAAAGAGGCACTTCTTCTTGATATGAGACCCTGTGACGTTATCCAGCCATTGACGGCAATCAGAATATGAAGGCGTATCAAGATCGATGTTACACCAGACGCGAATCATATGCCAAATCTGAGCAGTCATTTCGAAAGAGAAAAAGATGTGCTCAGCGGACTCCATGTTGTTGTTGCATATCGGACAAAGAATGGAACCAATCTCGATGCCATGCTTTAAAAGATTGAGGCGATGCGGAAGCCTATCTAGGTTGAATCTCCAAAGGAAAATGTTGTTGTAGAAGTCATTGACGGGAGCATATAGTGGTCTATATGAGTTCGAGTGGAAGCTACAGAAAAGGAACCGTCCTTCCCTATGTGCCATTTCTACGAATCATGAGAAGAGGAAAGGGTAACTACAACAAGCTCACTTTAAAGGGAATGAAGCTTAGATTCAGTACGACTAGAAGTGATGGGCCTAAGCCATTTCCAATTCCAGCTTCCTTCATTAAACCGCTCACTAAGCAAACAATCTTCGTTTACGTCAAGACGAAACAGTCGGTTATATCTCGTGCATAAAGGTTCCTCACCAAACCAAAGATCTTTCCAAAAACAAATAAAAGCGCCATTTCCAGGATGACATTTCAAAGTGTCCTTTGGAATAAGGTTGTGAGAATGAAGGTAATTCGTAAAACCTACAATAGAAGACCACACTCTAGTGGTGGCATATCCTTTTCCGTTAAAACCCGCTTCTATGC
The DNA here is from genome assembly GCA_026074375.1 of Tanacetum coccineum. NCBI lineage: Eukaryota > Viridiplantae > Streptophyta > Magnoliopsida > Asterales > Asteraceae > Tanacetum > Tanacetum coccineum. The sequence continues at coordinate 17,308 of BQNB010054172.1, read as the reverse complement.
CATGAATAACTTTGATAAGTTTAACCCATAAAAGATTCGGATTGGTAGTGAATCTCCATCGCCATTTTTGAATTAAAGCAAAATTGAACGCTTTCAGACTACCTATACCCAAGCCACCTTGATCAAGAGAAGCAAGAACATTTTCCTATAGAACCCATGCTATCTTCTTATTTCCTTCAGAACCACCCCAAAAGAATCTAGCCCGATTTTTTTCAAGGGTGTTGATAATGAATTCGGGAGCTTTGAACAATGACAGGTAGTAAATACCTAAGCTCCCAAGGACAGATTTGATTAAGGTATATCTACCTCCAATAGATAGTAAAGAAGCTTTCCATTTCAATAATTTTGAATTGAATTTATCTATCAAGGTGTTCTAACTCGATAGGAAATGCATACTCTTATCGATAGGAAGACCAAGATATGTAATGGGAAAGGAGCTAGCTTGACATCCTATAACACTAGCCATAGTATGGAGATCTTCCTCGGTAACCCCAATACTAAGTAGATTGGATTTAGAGATGTTGATTTTAAGGCCTGAAGCACAATAAAAAGAATTAAGGGTGCTCGTTATTTGTTGGAGATCATGCGTATCCTAATAAAAAAGAATTATAACATCATCCACGAAGAAAAAGTGTGACAAGTTAATACTCGGATTTCCAATAGTGACTCTTTTAATGTGTTTGGAACGCATATCTTCTTTCAAAGACGGATGGAGACCTTCTATTATAAGAATGAAAAGGAATAGAGAAAGAGGATCTCCTTGACGTAGACCACGCTCCAATGAAAATTCAGGAGTAGGACTACCGTTAACTAAGATGGATGTGAGCGACGATTGTAAACAAGCTGGAATCCAAGAACGCCACATATCTCCAAATCCCATGTAGGATAGAACGAAATCAAGATAATTCCAACTAACTGTGTCAAAAGCTTTTTCAAAGTCTACTTTAAAGATCATAAGGCGTTTGTTACGCTTCCTGTACCACTCTATAATTTCACTAACCATAAGAGGCCCATCGAGAATTTGGCAACCTGATATGAACGCGGATTGGGTTGGACTAACGAGCTTGTCAAGGACAGTAGATAAGCGGTTGGCCAGTAGCTTTGCCACGATTTTGTATTGCATACCAATTAGCGATATCAGACGGTAATCTTTGATAAGTAAGGGGTTTGGTATTTTCGGAATCAAAGTAATAAAAGCAGAGTTGGTAGCTTTAGGCATGGTTCCAGATTCCATAAATTCATTGACGAAGTTGACAATATCATCTTTAAAAAGATTCCAATATGTTTTCAGAAAAAGGAACGAGAAACCATCTGGTCTCGGGGATTTACCACAACCACAATCCCATACAGCTTTACGAATTTCCTCAAGGGCAACCTTTTGTTGAAGCAAAGTAACATCTTCTGGACAAAGAGAAGCAAACCCTGGATTAGAGCTCACATCAAAAGAAGAATCAAATGATTTAAATTTGCTTTTGTAGAATTTGTAGAATTCATCTTTGATAAAAAGAGGGTTAGTAATCTAATTGCCATCTACTAGGATCCCTTGAATCGACAGGTGGCGACGCTTATGATTAATAATTCCATGAAAAAACTTAGAGTTCTCATCCCCTCTATGTCCCATTGAATTTTTGCTTTTTGCAATAAATCCATGGATAAGAGGCGATGTAGATCATCTCGCTCCTTTATCAGTTGAAGACGAGATTGCCTTTCTTCATCACTAGCAATTGACGAGTCTATTTTCTTATCAATATCATTAAGGTTGGACATGATTTCTTGGAGGCGAGAAGTATTCGTGAGGTTGGACTCGTAACGCTAATCTTTGATTTTCATCTTGAAGAATCTAAGGTTGCGTTTAGTTGGAAAACATTTTCCATCATTTTCTATTTCCTGTTTTGTAGGAAAAAGGAGGGGGTTTCCATCTCCACAAAACAATTGAAAATTTGGAAAACGCGTTTAGTTAGAGAAACATATGTTTGTGTTTTCTATTTTGCAAAACTATAATACATGTTCAAGTGTTGTTGTTTCTATCTCAATTCTCTATTTACTTTTGTAATATTACAAAGACATATTCGAAACACAAAAACAAATATTATAAACTAACCAAATAAATTATAAAACAACTAAAAGAGTCTAATACGAGAAAGTAATGAATTAAAAAAAGTAAACTTTAACATCGATCAACATGAAAAAAATCTTCACAATACTACAATTCAACATAAAAACAATAACTTCGTCTCTAAATACACCCACACATGACCATATCTATTTTAACATCACCCTAGAGCACATCGCGCAGCACAACGACTCGTATATTTTTCCATTTTTATAAGTTTTTTAGATTTTCGTTTGTTTCTTTACGTTTTCATCTGTTTGTTTAAGTTTTCGTCCTTTTTTACGTTTTTGTCTGTTTTTACGATTTTGTCTGGTTTTTTACGTTTTCATACGTTTTTATGCTTTCGCCTGTTTTTTTATGTTTTCGTACGTTTTTTTACGTTTTCTACGATTTCATTCGTTTTTTAACGTTTTCGTCTTTTTTTACGTTTTCGTCCGTTTTTTATGTTTTCGTCATTTTTTTTGCTTTTTCGTCAGTTTTTTACGATTTCGTCTGGTTTTTTACGTTTTCGTATGTTTTTTACGTTTTCGCCCCTTTTTTTACGTTTACGTCCGTTTTTTACGTTTTCGTCCGTTTTCTTACTTTTTCGTGCTTTTACTTCCGTTTTATTACGTTTGAAAACGGACGAAATCGTACAAAAACGGACGAAAACGTAAAAAACGTATGAAAACGTAAAAAAACAAACGAAACGTAAAAAACGGACGAAAACGTAAAAATGGGGACGAAATCGTAATAAACGGACGAAAACGAAGAAAAACAGACGAAAAGGTACGAAAACGAACGAAAACGTATACAAATGGACGAAAACGAAGAAAAGAAGACGAACACGGACGAAAACGTAAAAAAAGGATGAAAACATAAAAAAATGTCGAAATAAAAAAAACTGATGAGAACGTAAAAAAACGGGCGAAAACGTAAAAAAACATACGAAAATGTAAAAAAATGAGCGAAAACGTAAAAACGGACGAAAACGTAAAAAAAGGGCGACAACGTAAAAAAAGTCGAAATCGTAAAAAAACAGATCGAAACGTAAATAAATAGACGAAAACGTAAAAAAACTGTCAAAATCGTAAAAAACGGACGACAATTTAAAAAAAAGTTCGAAAACGTAAAAAAACGGATGAAAACGTAAAAAATCATACGAAAACGTAAAAATGGGGCGAAAACATAAAAAATGGACAAATACGTAAAAAAACGGACGAAAACGTAAAAATACTGGCGAAAACGTAAAAAAACTGTCGAAATCGTAAAAAAAGGGACCGAAACGTAAAAAACGGACGAAAACGTAAAAAAATTGTCAAAATCGTAAAAAACGGACGAAAACGTAAAAAACGTACGAAAACGGATGAAAACGTAAAAAAATGGATGAAAACGTAAAAAACGGGCGAAAACGTAAAAAACGGACGAATACGTAAAAATACGGGGGAAAACGTATAAAAATTATCAAAATCGTAAAAAACGGACGAAAAAGTAAAAAAAGTCTGTAAGCGTACATAAATATCAAAAAACATATAAAAACGTACTAAAACGTATAAAACGAAGGAAATAAGGGGGAAATAGACCCATGTGTCATAAAAGGAAAACGGGGAAAACAAAAATAAAATTGTTTTCTAGTTTTGTGTATAAAAGGGGAAAATAGGGATTTTGTGTTTTGTAGAGAATTTTGTTGGAAAACGACGATTTGAACGCGATATCTGTTTTCCTTGTTTTCCACAAAACATTTTGTGGAAAACAATGGTGTTTTCCCCTAACTAAACGCAGCCTAAGCTTCTCTTTAAGAGATAAATGTCCCTGGTGAAGAATATGGAAATCTTCATTTGTAGTCTTGATCATATCATCAAAACCCTCACGTTGGATCCAAGAGTTATTAAACTTAAAAGGGATGGGGCCGAAGTCTGTTTTATCAACATGAAGGAGGATTGGATTATGATCATACCAGAGTCTATCTAAAACGATAGCTTTGGGGTCTACAAAGCTGTAACTACGTCTTCTGATAAAAGGAATCGGTCGAGTTTACTAAGTTTTGAACCTGCTTTGTTCATCCATGTATAAAGATGCCCACCCATAGGAATTTCAATGAGACTCGATCTATCAATAAAGGAATTGAAAGCTTGCGCATCAGAGTGAGAAAAAATAGAGCCACATTGTTTAGATTCTATGCGAACTTCGTTAAAATCTCCATAGATATGAAAACGTAAAGGCGTTGCCATAATAAAGATTTGGCCGTTGAGTCTTGTGGGCCATAAACGTTTACCATGAAGAATGTGTCATCCAGGTAAGACCACTTACCTTCAATAATGATAAAATTATCATCACACCACAGGTTAGTTTTAACAAAAAAAGAGGTATCCCACATCGAAATGAGACCTCCAGAACGGCCTCGAGACATGCTGTACGCAAAATTAAAAGAAAAGTTTCCCCACATAGTTTTCAATCGAAATAATTCTAGCCGAGTCATCTTAGATTCTTGAACATTGAGAAAGTGAATATTATGCTTGAAACACAACTCTTTTACCCATGTACGTTTCTTGTGTGTTAATACAAATAATGCCTTAAAACGTTATTTACATTTTTCGACCTCTCAACGTTTTGATAATAACAAAATGTAAAAACGTTTACAATAAAAATAAACATTTATAAATTATTAAATGTAAAATGTCATTTCTAAGATTAGTGATCACTTAAGGTATGGACA
>BQNB010054172.1:0-7500 GCA_026074375.1 Tanacetum coccineum | reverse complement strand
TAAACACAAAAGACTACCTTACCAAGTTTGACCCAAAGTCATACGAAGGTGTCTTTTTAGGTTATTCTCAAAATAATAAAGCCTACATCATCCTAAACAAACACACTAGGAAAGTCGAAGAATCACTTAACGTGACATTCGATGAAACTCAACCCCATACTAGAACTCAAAAAGTCGAATGCATAATCCAAACATGAAGAAAGTATCACAAAAATCTTTAGCCGTTTATTAAGTGTGCTAAAAGATAGATGTTGGTCGATAAAAATCTAGGATATCGGATTTCCCCAAACTAATGGCAAGCAAAGGCTAGGAAGCTCGAGTGGACCGGGACAAAACACCGAACACGAGAGTCTTCAGAAAAATTTTGGCGCCGCTGCCGGGGATTTGTGATTAAGATTCCTTCGTTTGCATTTGTCGATCGTGATTTGAAGAACCTTTCGTCTTTGAAAGTTAAGCTTTTGAGAAAATCAAAAATACAAAAAAATTAAAAAAATATAAAAAGTAAAAAAAATAATTTTATTTTTCTTTTTAGTATAAATAGAAGATTAAACATAAAAATACAAAAATATTTGCTCTTCCGGATTTTTTGATTTTTCTTGTTAATTTGTGAATATAAAAATTTACAAAGTTGGTAAAAGAACACCAACAAATAATACCTTCAATTGAGGTATTATCCATCAATAAGTTCCCGAACCAAAGATTCAAATTTTTTACCGTTTGTGTCACTTACGAAAAAGGCGCACCTCTTTTGTAAAAGTTATTTTACTTAAGAGAGTTACCCTAAGTTTGTTGATTATTCGGTAAACAAAAATATTTCCTTTTCTCATTTCTTTTCTCATTTCATTTCATTTGTTTAGTGCATGCGCACTAGAAATTCTAATTTTCCAAATTATTCAAACGTCACCATTCCGAGACGTCGAAATAAAGGACGTGTTCCAAACGTAGTCGAACCCGAGCTTCGTACTATCATTGAAGTTGCACCAATGGCGAAACATACAATGGAAGAACTGCTCCGTGCACCCACGGAAGGGTATGGAGAAGCTATCGTTTTACCGAAAATTAATGCGGATCATTTTGAAATCAAAACAAATTTGTTACAACTAGTTCAAGCTAACCCGTTTCACGGATATGAGAGGAAAAATCCCCATGCTCATATCAACAGTTTCAAAAGGATTACCTCGACTTTACGATTTAGAGATGTACCGAATGATGTTATTAAGCTTATAATGTTTCCATATTCGCTTGAGGGTAATGCTAGATTGTGGTACGAGAAATAACCACCAAATTCAATCTTGACTTGGGAGGATCTCGTGACCAAATTTGTGAATCAAATTTTATCTCCTTCGAAAACCACTCACTTAAAGAATGAAATCTCTCGTTTTACATAAAAATTTGAGGAAACTTTTAGTGAGGCATGGGAACGATTTAAGGAAATGCTTAGAGCTTGTCCTCACCATGGATTTACGGAGTTAACTCAAGTTGATACCTTTTATAATGGTTTAAACGACAACGATCAAGACTTCTTAAATGCCGCGGCGGGTGTAAATCTTTTGAGTAAGACTACTAGAGAGGCTTTGAACATAATTGAGAACAAATCAAAAGTTCGTTATTCACGAAATAAATCGAATGTTTCTAGGATGAATACGACTTCTAGGGAAAGTGTTAGTAAAACGGATGAGAGAATTGATAAGCTTGCGGATTAAATTTTGACCATACTCGAGATTGTTTCTAAGAAAGTTGTCACTCCCGCTCCGGTGAAAGCGGTTGAGGAAACTTACGTTACTTGTAGTGGGCTTCATTCTTGGTATAATTGTCCGAATACCGATAACAATCAAGCTAGTGTTTGTGCGACTACGGGTACTTACAATCAAGTTAACCCTTCGAATCGTGTTAGTAATCAAATGGCACCACCAGGTTTTCCTCCGGTGCAAAACAATGGTCAAAATAGGTTTAATAATCAAGGTCAATGGAATAATTTTAATCGAGGAAATAATTTTCATGGTAATCAAGGTTTTCAAGCTCAAAATAATCATGCTCCGAATTTTCAAAATCAAGGATTTCAAAATCAACCGTTTCAAGTGCCTAATAATCAAGTTCAACAAGAGTTTTCAAAAGATTTTTCGAGTTACAAGAGAAATAACGATCAAATGATGAGAAACATGCAAAATCAAATCAACTCGTTGAAAGGAGACCTTAAGAATGAAATTCAAAACACGATAAAATCTCAACAAGCCGTCATGATGAATCAACAAACTTCTTTTCAAAATAATTTACAAAACATGATTTGTGGATTGTTTCAAAACCAAAGCCTCAACTTCGGGTACTCTTCCGAGTAATACCATTCCAAACACAAAGGGCGAGATGAAAGCAATCACTACTCGAAGTGGTGTTGCTTACGAGGGACCCTCGATTCTACTAATCCTTCTCCTAAAAAGGTAGTGGAACGAGAAACTGAGGAGTCAACGGATAAAGAGCAATCAAATTTCCAAGAAAGTACCGCTCAAATCCCACCTCCGGTTATCCCCATTTCGATTCCGGAATCCGATGTTCCGAAGACTTTGCCTAAAACCACTTTCATTCCGGAACCTGATGTTTCGAAGAGTTTACCTACACAAAATATTCCATATCCTTCACGTCGTGATGATCAAAAGTCCCGTGACAAAGCTTCGAATCAAATGGAGAAGATCTTCTAAATCTTTCAAGATTTGCGATTTGACATTAGTTTTGCGGATGCTTTACTTTTGATGCCAAGATTTGCTCCTACGATTAAGAGTTTGCTCATGAATAAGGAAAAGTTGTTTGAGTTAGCTAAGATACCGTTGAACGAGAATTGTTCGGCGATGCTCCTCAAAAAGCTTCCCGAAAAGGTAGGAGATCCCGGCAAGTTTCTTATTCCATGTAATTTCCCAGGAATGAATGTATGTCACGCCTTGGCCGATCTTGGCGCAAGCATAAATCTTATGCCTCTTTCCTTTTGGAAAAAGCTTTCCCTACCCGAACTTACACCAACTCGGATGACTTTAGAGTTAGCGGATCGATCTATAACCCATCCTAAAGGACTCGCTGAAGATGTTTACGTTAAAGTGGGAAAGTTCCACTTTCCTACCGACTTTGTTGTTGTCGATTTCGAAGCCGATCCTCGAGTACCTCTCATACTTGGGAGATCCTTTTTGAGGACCGGTCGTGCTTTAATTGATGTTTATGGAGAAGAAATAACCCTTCGGGTTGATAACGAAGCCGTCACTTTTAATCTAGATCAAACCACGAGATACTCCTCTACAAATGATAAGTCGGTAAACCGAATTGACATCATTGATGCAGTTTGTGAGGAGTATGCTCCGGAATTGCTAGGATTTTCTAATAATGATTCTTCGGGTGGCAATCCCACCCCGACGTCTGAGCCGTTTACTTCCGAATTCATTTTGGAAGAAATCAAAGCTTATCTTAAGGACGATTCGATTTCACCCTTTCATTCTCTCCTCCGGAATGTGGATACCATTTTTAACCCTGGCAATCTTCACTTTTCCATTTTTCTTCTCTTGAGCGGTGCATTTGAAGTCACAATGGTAGTTTGCTTTTTCCCTTGTTTCATCACCAAGGACAAATAAATTGGGGATCGAGTCTAGCTATGGACTCAGTTACAAAAAACAAAGCGCTTCGTGGAGGCCACCCCTTGCTTATCCATACTTTTTCTTTCTTATTTCTATTGTGATGTGAGGAGGCTTGTACTCTTCCAATTCTTGTTGTTTGTGCTTGTGATTGTTTGTAGGATTGACCCAAAAAATTTGAAGACTCTCATGTTCAGTGTTTTGTTCCGGTCCACTCGAGCTTCCTAGCCCTTTGCTTGCCATTTTGTTTGGGAAATCTAATATCTAGTTTATTATCGACTTTACATCTATATCTTTTAGCATTACTTGATAAAAAGCTTAATGATTTTTGTGATACTTTCTCATGCTCGGTTATGCATTTTTTTTGGACTTTTGGCGTTCTTAGTATGAGGGTTATAAGCTTAGACTAGGAAAACATTGTGGACAATGTTTAGTTTTTGTATGGGGTAGTATATCTTTGATATGATTTTACCTACCTTTGCTCTTGTTCTAACTTACCCATGTTTTCCCACAAAAAATTTTATATATGTAAAAATTTAATGTAACACGAGTTATTTTGTTGTTTAGATTTGTGCTAGTTGTTTGTGAAGCTTTTTGTTGGAATCTTTTGGAAAGCTAAGTAAAGGTGAGTTTCATAACCCCTTTTTCTTATGTTATTTTGGGGTGAGAATGATGCTTGTCTTGTTGTCGTGTTAAAATATTTTTAAGCTTGTTGTAGTTATGTGTATTGGATCGTGGGCACATTCCGTCCCGTTGTGTTGCGATATGATATGTTTGGTATTGTAGATCTCAATATGCAAAACGAGGTGTAACGGTGGTAAGACTGCGTGAGCTAATATAAGGACATGTAGCGCATATATGTAGTTGATATGATTATGGATCGCGGGCACGTTCCGTCCCGTTGTTGTTAATTGTTGTCATGAATTGCTTTGGTAATTTCAACAGCTAATTGAAAGTTTATTTTGGATATTGTTGTATGTCATAAACCTATGATTCTCGCTCAACTTTATGTTGACGTTTTAAGCATCATTTTCAGGTGAGCTTAATGGTGCTAAGATAGAGTGAAGTGGCTAGAAGAGACCGTAGGATGCTTGGAGTTTCTTTATGCTTTCTGTTTGAATAAATACGTTTGCATGAATTGTTTGGATTATGTTTTGCATGTCATTTATTGACGAGACCACTCTCTCATTAATAAAGACACCATTAGGTTTTGAGTATTGTTATGACACTTTGTGTCTTTTCTTTACTTTAGTTTTCATTTTAGTATTCTCTATATAGACACCATGTGTTGTGATGATATCCATTCTTGTTTACGCCTCGCATTTCCGCCTTGGCGGGGTGTGACAGATTGGTATCAGAGGCTTTGGTTATAGAGAAGTAGGTGGTTAAGCCTAGACTGTAACCTAGGAGTCCTTCATGTAGATGCATTTAGGGCTTAAGTGTTTAATGCTATAACTGCTATGTTTCCCCTTTATTTTTTGCATAGCTTATTTATCTTATATTTTGCTAAGTTGTCATTTTAGTTATTTGCCTACCATTATTGGATATGATATGTATTATTTTCTTAGTATTTTAGCTAAGTTTTTCCCCCACCCGTAAGAAGTCTCATTGGGGAACCATTTTCCCAACTGGACTTAAGCGTTATAAGGAGCCTCCTGTGGAACCGAAGGAGATAAGATAGTTGATCGTTTACGGAGGCAAAGTCAAACCCAAGCGAGGCCCATCATAAGTTTATCCCGTCCTTTACCCTGTCATGTTGTTATTGATTATTTCTTTCAGATATTTCATATTTTGGGAATTGTTGCGAGATTTTCGTTCCTTTATGTCGTTTCGATTTCAAATTGATATAAGTAAATAGTTATTTAATGGAGCATCTTTTATTTGTTAAGTTTGAGTGGTTTAAGATGTGCAATGTGGTATGTGTGGTAATATGTTAATTATGATTAATATGGGTAATCTTGGAAGTAAGTACATGTGTGAAAGGAGGCACTTATAATTATGGTGGCCAACATAATTATAAAGGCATCACACACGTAGACTTGTGACCATGATTGCATTTATTTGTGTTTGAATGTAAGGTGGTAGTGTAATATGGTTTTTTTTATTGATATGTGTACTCATGATAAGGATGATAATATGGGTAGAGAATTATTCTCTTACCCTAATTGGATGATATGTTAAGTTGAGTTGTATAGATAGTAAGTTTTCCTTCTATCTAGTATTTGCGGATACCTAGTATTGCTATTATAGAGGTTGTTCGTTTGCTCGGTTGTTTGTTCGGATTTCCTAAGTCTAAGCTTAGCATCCCTTCATCGTACTTTGTTAGTAAGGATACCTGATTTTCCTATTCGACGTCTCGATGTATATTGGTTGTTCGGAATCTGCTTTTTCGGATATAGCCGCGTTTCGTTAGTTCTTTCATTGCATTGATTACTCATATGAGTATCAAAGGTTTTTTTTAAGCACTAATTGTTCCTAACATATTAGTGTATCATTACTCCCTTCTTTGTATATCCCTTGGTTTTCGTAACCCGTTGGCGACATGTTAGTATCGATGCTTTTAGGTTTGCTCTGTTGATCGTTATTTTGGATAAGACCTTACGTTTTCTTTTGGGTACGTAACGTCTTGCATGAGTTTTCTTGTACGAGTTCGTTTGATTTTATTTTGAGTATATGGTTCCTGGTATTTTCTTTCGTTTTCAAACAATAGAATTGTGTTAGAGTCTGTACGGTGTTTTACGATCCCTGTTGGTATTATGGTGTCATTTGTTTGAGTAACATATTTCATAATTGATGTCTAATTATAAAAACTCTTTGGAAGTATTGTGTTAGTGTTTGAGAAAAAATGTGTTTAAAATGATCTTTGTAAAAGAATATGTTTAAATGGTATATACAAATAAGATATGAAAATTTTTAAGTGGTTTAATAAATTTTATTTTATTATAAAAAACTGATTTAAAGTGATTCATAGTGGTAAGGTACGATACACCATCTCTAGATTTTTTTATGACAACCAGAATGAATTTTATAAAGATTAAATTTAAGACAATTTTATTTATTATTTAAAACGATTTTAGTATTCTCTATATAGACACCATGTGTTGTGATGATATCCATTCTTGTTTATGCCTTGCGTTTCCGCATTGGCGAGGTGTGACAGTACCCGACCCAACTAACACCGCTAATGATCTTTTTTAATTGCACTGCCTCCGTGTCTCGCTCATGTATACAAAAGTAACAAACCTCTCAACTGCCACACACACTCATTCACATATACTACTCAGGTAACAGTCTTTCTCATTTCTCTTAAATTGCATTTCCCTGTTTTTCATTTCCAAACTGTAACAAAACAAGCTCAATTATACTCTTTGATCAACAACTTGACTTCCTTATCACTCAATTTAAGTTATTTACCACTGTTAAGTATAATTACAGATTTAGGTGATATATTTCAACACTATTTTGACATTAATTAATGCTTATAAGTTAACAGTGCAATCTCAATTTATTAGTGTGAGCAATTTTGACTTTTGAGGTCAATTTATTTTAAGTTTACCTATACTTCTTGTTAGTTATGCCTTTTTTCGATAGGGTGTTTCAGATTCCGTTTGCGTTTTGGGGGAGATTATCTAATTATTCCGTTTTTTGGCAATATGCGTTTTCTTAAAACGCAATTTCGCTAATGCATAGTTTTGTTTTAAAGACAATCCTCAACACTTTATACTATATGTTAGCCCTAGGAAATTTTGGATAGCGTGTAGTAACAATAACAATATGTGATAATGAGTTCAAAATGTATCTAACTTGCTACAAAAGTCTATAGTGTGTGTAATTGTGTATCTTACTTTCTTTTTTCCTACACTATATATTATACTTACTAATCCTTCTTAAT
>BQNB010054171.1:0-39660 GCA_026074375.1 Tanacetum coccineum | reverse complement strand
TTTTTATATTTTTAGATTTGTTAACTTTTTCTTTACTTAATTTGATTTTTTCAGATTTTTTTATAGTTATATTTTCTGACTTTTTATATTTAATTAGTTTTAATTAGTTTTTAATCTTAGAAAATTCATAAAAAATACAAAAATTAACAAAAAAATATTTTTCTTTTTAATAAAATTTTATTTAAACAGTTAGTTTATATTAAAAATATAAAAACTTTTGTAGGGTGATTTTTACCCAAATTTCAGTTCCGGACTCGTTTACGAGCCCGAATTTTTCGTTTCTTACCGTTTTGTTCGTTTTTGAACTCCGTTTTTGAAAATTTTTACATTTTCTTTTAAGTTAGAATATTTTTAATTTATTTAAATTTTAAAATTAATTTTATGACCTTATTTTTGTAATTTTCAGTTTTACCTTGCGATTTAATTCCCGGTAGTCTATAATTGCATGTTCAATTTAGTTTATTAGTTTTAATTATTTTAGTTAAGTATTTTTAGCCTAATTACGTTCCCCGTAGATTTCTTAGGATAGTCTATACTCTGCTTTTAGACTATTCTTACTCTGCTTTTATAGTTATAATTGTTAGTCCCTGTGGTTAGTTAGCCTGTTACTTCAGTAGCTCAACTCGCCGCCAGAGGCTATCAAACCGCTGCAAAGAAGTAAGGTAACTCGCTGGTGGAATTTAAGGCAACTCGCCAAACATAACTCGCTGCCAAGCAACCCGCCGCGAAGAAAGAATACAAACCGCCGTCTATATTTTAATCAAACCGCCATTGAGTTTTCAAACCACCAGAGTTTCCTTTAGATATTTGCTATTAAAATATTCAAACCGCTGACAACCTGTTCAAACCGCTGGTAAGAAAATCGCTGGTAAGCAACTCACTGCTTAGTATAAAGCAACTCGCCTCTTGAGCAACTCGCCACCTAAGTAACCCGCCGTATGTCAGAGAGTTGGTAACCTACTTAATAAAATATTATATTTAAGCAAACCGCCATGAAGAAATTCTGGCAACCCTCCACGAAGAACAACGACTTTTATCACACAAAATCACTTATAAATCACCCTTTTGAATGATTTTGCTTGATTTCTTTTGCACAACACAGCACCATAAGGCAATAGCAACTAGAAACACCCAAACTTTATCAATACAAACATCAAAATTCGGAGAACTTAAAAAACGAGCTAGGAGCCTTCAATGGTATACTTTTTGATCTAAAACAAGCAAGAAATCGCACATACGCACGATCTAATCATCCCATACGCTTTGATACCAATTGTGGTATATCATATATCATAACACGGGGTCGATTCTTTGACTTGGCTAGTTTCTAGAGAGAGAAACACATGAGAGAGTTTTTCTAGTGAGAGAAAATATGTTTTATAAGAAAAGAATAAATGACTAGCTTGCCTCTTCCAAAGTTGGAAGAGGCTTATATAGTTCTTACAATATACCGGGTATTAGTACCCGACTTAATACCGAAAATTGTACTATTAACTGTTAAACTACGAGCTATGATAAACAGAAAAATACATGGGGTGACCGAGTCTTTTTCTAATATCTAACATACCTGCTCATCTGTCTTCTGTTTCTTAGACACATCAAATTCAAGCTCCTCCCTTGCTCTCTTGGATTTGTTTTCAGCTTCATCTTTCTTTGAGCTTTCTACTTCTTGATCCATAGGAATAAAAGTGTTCACCCTCTTCATCTTTATCTCAAACAATCTCTCAATCTCTTTATAAGTCTTGCTCTTGAGTTGAGAATGCTTACAAGTTCCCATGTTCTTGAGATAGGTAGACATTTGATTCCTTTTCTGAGCTTTGGTGGGTGGCTTGTTTCTCTTCTCCTTAGCTCTTAATTCAGCAAAGTGTTTCTTCCTTTTGTTCATAAATTCCACAAACAACTTAGACTTCTCTTCAATTGTGAGTTCTTCTCTTTCTCTTGCTTGAAGTCTTTCACACAGCAATCTGTCAGCCTCCATCATAGCCTATTTATTTTCCCATAACTCTATTAAGGCTAAGTTGGCTTCTTCTTCTTTCTGACTTCTCTCTCTTTCTTCTTTTTCAACCTCTTCTTGCATTTCTACAGCTAATTGCTTAGCATATTCTTCATCAGCAGCAACTTATTCTTTTCTTTTCAAAGGCCTTTCAGGCTCAATCATGATTGACTTGCCTTTGTCTTTTGATGAAGGTAAAGTAGAAGAAACTGTTGATCTGTATGTTTGTTCATGCTCATGGAAGACAATACCCTTAGCTTTTGGTCTTGTCTTTGCAGTAGTAGTAACTGAAGTAGCAGCAGTTGTAATAGCCTCAACTTTCTTTGACTTAGCTATTTCAATTAAAGTTTGAGCTAATGTCAACTCATCAGTGGTTGTAGTTGGACCACTAACAGTATTAACCACTTCAGGTTCTTTAACTTGCTCTGCAACTACCTCATCTTCTTCAAGGACTGAAGTATCAAACATCAAATCATCTTCTTCTCTTTGAGCTTCAAGAGTAACTTCATCATCAGCATCAATAGCTTCAATTCTCCTCCCCTGTTTGGATGAATCCTCTTGATCACCCAAACTGTCTATAACTTTAGATGATTTACTCTTTCTAGCACCAATCTTCTTCAATCTTCTTAAACCAACAGGCTTTGACCTTCTTTTTCTTTGAAGCTTCTTGACTGTTTTCTTCAAATTGGCAATGTCCTTTGCCTGAGCATCCTTTGCTTTTTGCAAGTCAAGAACCTGTTCTTGTACCATCAATTCATTAATGTTAGAACTATCCTCACCACTGGGTAGTGGGTCATTGGAAGAAGTAGGTACATGGTCCTTTGTTTCCTTCCTCTGTCTTCTCCTTGGATTGAGTTTCTTTTGAGGGAGAGAGGATGTAGATGGTTGATCATCAATAGGTGTTTAATCAGAATCAGCTAAATGATCTGAATCTTCACCCACTTCTGCACTAACTTGTACCATCATTGTATCAAATAAAGGAGTAACATCCCCAAAAAAATCATCTGCTTGTCTCCTCATGTTAGCAAAAATCTTCTTGGAGAGAGAAGAGACAACATAGGTTTCCTTATGCTTATTTAATCCTTATACTTGCTTATTCAAAAATAGTTGTACAAACCTTGGAAACATGTAGAACTTAACACCTCCTTCTAAGTTCTTTACCAGATTATCAAGTATATACTTAGAAAAATTGAACTTCTGGTTATTAGCAAGACAAATAATATCAGATGCAATAGTGCTACTGAATTCATTCCATGCAGTAGTTTTAGCACTAAGGCATTGTAGGATAGTGTGAATCAGAAATTTCCACTGGGGTGAAAAGAAAGCTTTGTAAAAAGTTAACCTTTGAGACAGTTTTTCATACCCCATCCTTGCTAATTCCTCAAAGATTGTAGCATTAGGTAGACATGTAGAATTCTCAGCATCCTCCAACTTGAGATCACGTCTAATCATTACATAGAGCCTTAATTGCATTCCAATAAACATCTTACATACTCTCTTTCTGTTTTTAAGCTCACAAATCAGACAATGTAGCATAAAAAAATATAGTTTTTGGCAAACTATCAGCCATCAACAGATTTGATTTGTCTTTACCAATAGCCGTTTGCTTTGGACTAGCCAATGCTTCATTGCAATAACATGGTGCATTGATAACCATATAGTTTTTAGTAAACTATCAACTATCAACAGATTTGTTTTGTCTTTACCAGAAACTGTTTGATCCTGGATTAGGTAACTCTTTACTGTGAAGCAAGGTGAGTTAAAAACCATACAATTTTTGGTAAATTGTCAACCATAAACGGATTTGAGGTATCTTTACCATAAGCCATTTGCTCATGGACTTGTCAGTTCTTATGTCTGTTAAACATGGTGAACTGATGACCATTTGTTGTGTGGTGTGTAACCAACACTTAAAGAACATCCATGCTTCCAGTAATTTCTTCTCAAAACAATTTCAATTCATATGATACAGCAGTACTAACTCAAATATCCTCCCCTTAAATCATGCTTCAGGGATCAGCAATCTTAAGTATAACTAGCAGTACTAATTAAACTTAGCAGTACTAACGGACAAAACTAACAGTACTAATCCTTTACAAAACTTTACAAAAACACAAAGAGATTTAGACATTTAAGGATTAATCATTCCAATACTTGAAACCAAGTACTAAAACCTTCCAGCATCAAAACCTTTTGTAAGGAGGTCTGCAACATTATGTTCAATATCAATCTTAACCATTTGAATTAACTTCTTAGCATTACAGTCTCTTATAAAATGATGCCTAATCTCAATATGTTTTGTTTTAGAATGTTGAACAGGATTCTCAATAATGCAAATAGTACTGTTATTGTCAATGTGAATCATAGTATTCATGAAATTATACCCATAGTCCAGCAGTTGGTTTTGTATCCAGAGTACTTGTCCATAACAGCTAGCAGCAGCCACATATTTAGCTTTAGTTGTAGAGGTGGCAACCACAGTTTGCTTCTTGCAGTGCTAAGATATTAACCTGTTTCCTAAAAACTGACAACCTCCAGTTGTTGACTTCCTATCTTGAGTTGCTCCAGCATAGTCACTATCAGTATAAGCAACTAATTCAAATGGAGAATTCCTAGAATACCAAAGGCCTAATGTTGGTTTTCCTTTCAAGTATCTAAAAATTCTCTTCACAGCTAAAAGATGGGATGTCTTAGGAGTAACTTGAAATCTGGCACATGCACATACTACAAACATGATATCTGGTCTAGATGATGTGAGATACATTAAGGACCCAATCATAGATCTATAAAGATGGACATCAACATCTTCTGCATCTCCATCTTTGATTAAAGGTCTTTCCAAATCAACTGGTGTAGAGGCAGTCTTCACATTTGTGTAGTTGAATTTCCTTAAAATCTCAGCCACATATTTATCTTGACTGATAAATATTCCATCTTTTCTCTGCTGTACTTGTAGTCCAAGAAAGAAAGTAAGTTCTCCCATGGAACTCATCTGAAACTTATCCTTCATTAGCTTCTCAAATCCAGTACATAACTCCTTGTTTGTTGAGCCAAAAATAATGTCATCCACATAGACTTGAACAAGCAAAATATCTCCTTTTTGCTTCTTAACAAACAAAGTTGGATCAATCCTTCCTCTATG
Organism: Tanacetum coccineum; assembly: GCA_026074375.1. Taxonomy (NCBI): domain Eukaryota; kingdom Viridiplantae; phylum Streptophyta; class Magnoliopsida; order Asterales; family Asteraceae; genus Tanacetum; species Tanacetum coccineum. The sequence goes on along the minus strand of BQNB010054171.1, from coordinate 34,525 downwards.
AAACCCGTTGTCCAATAAATATTTGGCCAAAGTTTCATACCATGCTCTTGGTGCTTGATGCAAACCATAAAGTGCTTTTACCACTTTGTAAACTTTATCAGGATAGTCAGGATCTTCAAATCCTGGTGGTTGATCCCAAATCTTGATCGTTTCTTTACCTTGTAAAGAATATGTTACCTTGGATGAATCCAAAATAACAATTGTAGAAACTTTGTGTTTATATTAAAGTGTATGCGGAATCTACACTTTAATACTCTAGAAGTATTATCAATGAAACGGTAACAATAATGCAGTAGAATGAACACAATGAATATAACCAAAAAGCTTCAATATTATTAGAATAATAATATGAGTACTCTAACTAGTACTAGGGTTTACAACCTTGAAGCTATATCTCTACACACACTTTTTCTGTATTTGATGATTCGATTCTATATCTAACTCTATACCCTAGGACCTGGAGTCCTACTAGGTTTACAATACATTCCTAACTTATCAAGATCTTTTCTATAAACAAACATGATCTTCTATTCAAATAAGGAATACATATCTTCTTTACAAATAACTAATACTTATCTTCATAAGTATTCTTGTTCTCCACACAATCTTTATCTCTTTTATGACATGTCTTTGATCATATCTTTGTCATCATAATCCTTCCAGCAGTTGTAATTACTCAACAGTTGTATCTTCATAACCAGCAGCACAAACTGAGCAATAGAAAGTCTATGAAGTCTTTTGATCCCAACATATGGAATTAATCGCGTTGCTCGACCTCTTCTGCTCTTTTTCTCCTCTGAAAATCGACTTTTATGGTTTAGGTATCGAGAATATGATTTAGCACACTTAAAACTCGTTTTTGAGTTTTCTATTTATAGGGTCTGGAATATGGTCGATACAGCGTATCCAAAGTCTTGGATATGGCATGTTGGGGGTTTCTTGGAGTATGGACCACATTTGATATCTTCCAGAATATTTTATTTCCATATAGCTTGAATACGACGTATTTCCTTCTTCTGGATACGGCATATTGGATCTTGTTTCCTTCTGGTCTTTAGTGAAGTGTAGGCACAGATACGCCGTATCTTCCTTGATGGATATGGCGTATTGGTTGTTAGAACAGTAATCTTCAAATATCTTTGTTTAAGCTCCAGAATGCGTGCCTTTTAGTTAACTTTCACCAAGTATTCCATAATTACTGCAAACAATTCTTTGCAATAATTATACAAAATGGGTTATTTACATGGGATAAATGATGCTATAAAAGTAACATTATTTGATGTCATCAGGTATAATTTCGAGGGGGAGTTTTTCATTATTTTTTGAAAATCTGGTCTTTGAAAAAGGAAAATTCCAATAACGGGCTAACTGTGCAAAGGGATCATATTTCAAGGGGGAGTTTTTGAAATTTTTGGTAATAAAACTCGATATCTAAAACTACAAGGGCCAAAATTGTCATTTTTCAAAACAAAATTCAGAAGGAAAAACCACAAGGACTGAAAGTGTCACTTTTTAAACTTTTAATTTCGGATGGTATAAATAGGAATTATAATTCATTTCTTATTTTCTTTTATTCCAAATTTGCTGTCAAAAAACACAAGAAAATTAAATCTTTGATTTTGAGTTCATTACAACGATCACAAAGTTTTCCTCTTCTTAAACGTAAGTAAGGTTGGTGTTATATGTCTTGAAAATGGATTTTTGAGACGTTATTGAGATCGAATGAAATTCGATAAGATTTAGGGTTTCTAATGTCACACCCCCAAAATATCAGAGTATAATGGCAACGGGGGGCGTGTGACTTCATGATTATCATACTTCTAAGCAATACATAACGACTTCGAGTTACTAATGCCATGTGCCTCATAAAACTAAGAGTTTCATTTACAATGCAATTAACGCTCGCCGCTTACCTCTTGCCCTACTTGTTTACACGTTGGTCAGACCTCTGGTAATAAGTGGGAGGTCAAGTTGGATCTTAGTCTTATTAGTAATTAATTGGGTAGTTAATTATTTTAAGAATTTAATTATCGAAAATACTAAATTGAACTTTCTATGTTCTGATTAATTGTGTTATTGCAACATAATTTGTTTTTCTTAAAAAGACAAACATAGTCTCTTTTTCTAGTAAGAAGAGTGAGACTCACTCCTATCTCTTTTCTTTGGTTGACAAGAATAAGATAGGGTTATAATTGATTTTTTATCAATTATATTTAAACTCACTTTTAATATTTCCTTACCCTTTTCCGGTGCTAAAATCTTTAAAAGATAAAATATTTTGTGTAACTAGAGTTCATTTTGTCTATAGCTACCAAAATAATGACATCTTGCACTTGTCATGATGTATGAGTTTAAACCGCAATGAGTAAATAAATTACTAGCGGGTCTTCTAGGTATTTTTCTTAGACTCGATTCATTCCTTATAGTGCTAAACACCTTGTGGCTAGGCAGACCAATTACGAAGGAATTGCATGTTAAAAGTTTAAGTTATTGAAAGCATGGATGGCTAGTCCCTCATCTACATAAGTAAAATTCCATATACTCTGTTCAATACCTAAGTACATTGCTACTTATAGGCATTTTAAGAGAGTAGGAAAGTAAATAAATCGCTATTTGCTATCTACTGGTAATGTAACACTTATAATGTTGACAAATCCAGTAGGAGCTTTGCGTTTTACTACTAAAAAGACATTCATGTGAGGTTGTCAAATTCAGTGGGAGCTACAAGAATTATTTCCTTGTTAGTTGCCCATATCATTTCTAGCTTGCTTTGAAATAATTCATTACCTTCCGAATACGAACAACCATGGTTCTAAGGAGAATTGCATTTTATTTTATAAGATAACATGTTGCTTTCCGAAATGTTATCTATAGAATAATAATCCACAACTCCTTAGTAAACGTTATGGTTCGAAATCTACTTGAAATATCTATGACACTATCATACTGTTTATACAATCGAGCGCTTGTCGTACTATTTGTCTACTTTAGATCATGTTGTCCCGTACACAAGTGGGAGAAATCTTAAGTGTGTGCAAGGAACAACATATAAGAATATGATTATTGGTTTCTCTTGACCGCAAGGTAAGAAAGCTAATATTTCTACTAGGACTTAAACACACAAGATGTTTGTTGCCCTATCACATTTAAATGTCAAGATATAATATATAGCTACTTCAACTTATTGACTATATGTTTTAGTCAAAATAAATTATGGTTAATTACATAATCATAATTATAAAGTATGGAATTAACTTGAAATTACTAATAAACTCAAGAGTTTGCGTTCAAAATAACTTTAGTTAGTATAATTATGTTGGCTTGTTAAGACATAATTAAAAAGTCCTTGAATTTATCAATGACTTATAACATAAAGTAAGTAGTAAAATTGTTATGTTTTCTTGTTAACACATAAACATGATGTCCTTGAATTATTCAAAGACTTGTAACATATACTTCACATGTTCTGTTTTTGTGAAACACATGAACATAGAGTTATTGTACTATTCAAAGAAATATACGTTATAGCATGCACTTGGTTTTAAAATATTTTGTATTTAATTTGGCTCGACCCAATTGACATGTATTTGATCCAAAGAGAATTAAGTTATCTAAGGAATTCTGATGTAGTCTCACAATTCCAATACTCATAGAATACCACATTATTATGGTATGTCTAATGTGTTGAAACAAACTGTATTCATATCGTTTGATTTATGATAACTTAAATGGCTCTACCTCTAAAATCGATTAAGGTTAGAAATTTACGTGCGTCATGGATACACTCAATAAAGTTTCAACCTAGAAGGTATTCAAGACATTATCTATTTATGGATTGGGATGAAATCCTTATTATGTCCTTGATTAAAGTTCTAAAATTTGTTAAAATATTATGAAGCATATTATTAACAAACTAGAGATAAGAACTATAAAATGTATTTTATTGTCCTAATTAAGAACAATTTATTGTTGCTTAAATACTTAGTATTCAAGAACAAAATACATAGCCTTCTGAGTTCACTTGTTGATGTCATACTAAGGTTAAACATGAAAATGTCGAACCAAAGTATAATGTAAGTCTCATTCATAAATCCGTAAGGATGCCTCATCAATAGAGTGATATAATAATATCAATGCTGAGGAATATAAGTTAGAGGGTCATTGTAAACCTGCTAACTAATAAGATGAATTATCAAATCTTGGATGTGATTAATATCTTAGAAATATGAATGATAAGATGCAGTCCTTAAAAGACAAATCAATGTTATCAGATTGATTGATCTTTGACCAAAAAGTAAACTTGTGAGGTTAGAATGAGTTTCTTTTGAAGAAAGACTCAACACAAAATAACAAAAGAGAAAAAGAAAGAGGAAACAAAAATTGTATACATATTAATGCCTGACTGAGGATAAAAAAAATTTTAATCTTACTCAAGCAATTGACTATGATTAAATCTTTCTTTTCTACACGCATTAATTATATAAAAGTAACTAATTGTCATACATGTTTTCTTGAATCTGAAATATGGCAAATTAAGGATCATAACTCTTTCCTTAATGATTACCTTTGCGAGGACGATGTGTAATCAAAAGGTTATGAAGCCTATATTTGTAATAATGACAATTAAGTTTTAAACTTTTTTCCTCCTAAGATTACTTTTGCGAGACGTGTGTAATCAAAAGGTTATGAGTTTAAAATAATCTTTATAATGTATACAAGAAAATAGAATCTAAGTGTGGATTGAATCATGCATCTAGGCGCTGAGATCTTATGTTTAATCACAATATGATTTATGATTAAATTAAGATACTCCTAAGTACACCTGACATCAAGTGGGAGCACTATGTTTTTCCTTAAAATTCATATGTCGTGTAACATATTGAAATCATCATTCCATCAAAGCTAGATGTTAATCCTTGAGATTGGAATGAAACTTCACTTGTATTTAGGATAAAACAAACGACATTGGAATAAATGTTTATTAAGATAAACGTATGCGGAAATAAAGTCCAACACAATGCAATATATCATTGAAGCAAGTCTTAAATGGTATATTTTCACTTGATATAATTTGTTACATGGATGGAGACCTTGTGTTTATAACTAAGGATTCATTATGTATATAATATTATATTGTGTATGAGGAACTTGGTTGATTACTTTTTGCATGAGAGAAAGTGAGCTAACAACAACAGTTATCTAGTTTACAGTATTTTAGATAATAATATCTAATTGAGAGAATTTAGATGACTGTTAAATACAAATGTTTACGAATTATATAATCGCATATGTGTTTGTGTACAACTGATGCTAAAGAATAATCAATTCTAGTTGAAGAAGGATTTCATCATTTATGATAAATCTCTAACTAGATATGCTCAGCTAAGAGCATTGTTGCATTACACATTAAAGAATGAGAATACTTTACATTTTAAGAAACTGTAAAGATGACTGTCTGAGATAGGTATAGTTGTTTGAATCAATACCCTATAAAAGGTACTATTACCTTGTCCATACTATGACTCTTGCAATAGTATGCACGTGAACAATAAGACACTCATCTTATTATTCAAATCTTTCACAATATGTGAATTTGAAACAAGTATTCGGAAAGTTTACTCAGATAACTATTTAGCTGTCTTGTAAAGAAATAGTTGAGAATGTTGGAAACATTGGACTTCAACTTGCTAATTAGTTTCATGCATATCTGTTTTAGTATTTGGATAATTAGGATTGTAAAACAATTTTTACTTTCTGATGAATGAAGATACGTGGTATTTGTCATTCATACATATAATAATTGTTATCCTATGTTTGCATGTTTAATCCATGAATGATTTATCATTCTAAAAATAACCATTGGTTTAACAATATGAGAATATTGTTATGTTAGGCAAATGTGAGCGTTGGTTGTATTATTTGAATATATGGATTTGTTCCCGCCAAACTCATGTGTATTCACAAGGGATGCATATTGGATACCCAACCTTCGAGCATTTACTTTTGGATCCTCGTCATAAGTAAATGTCAAAATGGTTTAAAAGTCGTCCTTAGACTTGAGATGCAAGCAAGTTCTGCATGTGTGGATATCACTTTTTGATAAAGTCAAACGTTATCCTGATTAAGATAGTCATAAAGGCTAATTTTTGAAAGTGATGTGAAGCATCATCTACACACTTGTAGTCCCAATAAAGAATTTGTCCTCCAATTGTATAATTGCAGAAAGATACCAAAGGCCGCCTCTCCAAAATTAATCAGATATACTCATTCTGTATGTCGTACCACAAATGGTATGCAAGATGATTCTTGATTGACATTTTGGTAAAATCTGGAATTTATTCTATAACGAGAAACATAATGTTAAACTATATGGAATGAGTTAGGATCCATATCCATGGTTTAACGGTATCTGAAACAAAGGGATGATGATTAAGCAAGAAATTAATTAACCATTAAATAGCTGAGATGATTTTTGAAACTATTATCTCATAATATTCCTAATGTAAACATAATTGTGTGGGTTGCTAGACTTTGCCAATTATAGGTATAAGTGTTAGGTGTTACTCCAACTCCCAAGTGGAGCTGATTAGGGGGGTTATGCTAGTTGGCTAGCACGTATACATTACGAATATGTGAGCCTATTGGGGGCACACATATAAGGCACGAAGAGTACGTTTATTAAATACTTAATATATATTTATTTATTATTAAAGATTTAATATGCTTCACGTTGATAATTTAAATAACCGTTAATTACCGTTATATTTTATAACTAACTCAACGACTATTTAAATATGAACCGAAGGGACTAAAATTGACAAAACCCGAACCTTGTGGGTGTCACTTGTTGGCCGACCCATATAGCTTCTAGAAGGGGGTTTTGAGATAAATTTTAGAGACAAGGGATAAGTATTGTATTGTGATAAGGATTATGAGGGTATTTTAGTTTATCTAGAACTAAGGTTTGATGCCTATATATACACTCAGCCCTAGCACTCATAACTGATTCATTTTTTCCATACCTCACAAACCAAAACTCTTTTATACCCTATACCCTTCATACTGCATTATATTTGCATGCAATATTGGCATGATAAATCATGAAACCTATAAAATCATATGATGCTAGCACAGAAACCAAAATCCTACGCATGATAAATTATTATATATGCATGATATACCATGTGCATGTATTAAGATCATCTGCGTGTATGCAATCAAAGATAAAACAACCTGTTTCTTTTCTTTTGTGTTTCTGTGATCGGAATAAATCCTTAGGGTTTCGGTTTCCATGTTCTCCTAGTTCGACAACAATAAAAACCATCTAAGGGTTTTCGGTTCATTGATTTTTCGGTATAACCAAAATCGGTTAAAACCCGTATTAAGGTTTTCTGAATTTCGGTTCAAGACTACAAGGGTTGTTTGGTTTTCGGTTCAAGTAAATATAGCATCCACTTGATTGTTGGGTAGCTCCGTGAAGGAACTAACAGCATTGTTGCGTACTTGTTCGACTCAAGATCAAGATCCGGCGTAAGTTTATTGATTTTTATCATTAAACAAAAGGTTAGTAAATTACTTGTTTAATTTATTAAGTGTTAATTCTATGTGCCTTAACTAGATCCAATCCGGTGCGTACTCGTAGCTAATTGGTTACCTAGAATGTTAAATCCCAACACTTTTGATAGGAAGAAAGCCTGTAGAGAAAATGTCACCCTCTCAATGCCAATCTATCGTCACATAGGTATGCAACATAACCGATCATTATTACTTTATATCACCATAAAAAACAAGTTTCCGTATCTAATATTCAACAACGCATTTGACAAACAGGCAATGTCTCAGCTAACTGACAGATCAAAGCTTCCAAACCTCGTTGATCTCGCGATTAGAGATACAATAGACTTAAAGCACTTGCACTTATATCAAGTTAGTACAATTTCCACATTACACGCTAATTGCCTATTATCTCGATTATGATGATGATCTTCCATGAAAAACAGACCTTCTCGAAATCATGCTCTCCTAACTCTTATTATGTTTTCTCTCCAAAAAAATGTATCTTCTTGACGACCATGTAGTGTTGTTGGATGGTTTCAATGTCAAGACCCTTTAGCTTCACAACACCACTGACGATCGACATGCCTGTAGTATGTGAAGGCTCCCCAACATGTGACGACGAAATATGGATATGAAATCTAGTATTATACTAATGTATGTATACTTGAATGACATATCAAGAAATGAGACTTACCTAGCAACCTCAGTTCACCTCTTTGCTTGCCCTGCAAGTTCAAATAACTCCCGATAATCAGTTTTGTCTTTCAAGATTTCGTTTGTGTTTGGTGCTTGGAGACCATGCAATGCTTGTACGTTTTTCAGTGGCCCATTGAGCTTCCCTCTCGCCCCGTCCATAGTCCTTTTTGGAGGTGAAAGCAGTCTACATATGCACAAAAGTGCGTTAGTTTATATTAATCTTAAGATAATATATGAATGATTAAGTGTTAACGGGTTTACCCTTTTTTGAGCATATTGTCCCATGCCTTTCCACTCAAGGCGTAACGGATGATAAATTTGAAAATGTCTAATGGGATGTATATGACGATGTTGTAGAGCCAAATCACACCGCCCCAGCCCCGACCGATTCCTCTTACTCTTGCGAAATCCCAATTCGCGTACACAGCGATCTGTGTAGCAATCTGTATGAATAAAAACAGTTAAATTTCTTGATATGAAATTATTAACATAGGAATTGGAAACTAAATTCGACACATTCATTAAAATAAACTCATCAGCTGAGCAACGAATAAAGCAAAGAGGAGTAAAAGACCAGGGCGTTCAATGGACGACCGGCTCCTTGATCTTGTAACGAAAATTAGTGCCCGACTGATTATGTTGACTTGAAGGTAAAGAGCTGATATAAGCTCAAATTCTTTCGTTCTGATCGATTTTACACCAAATCTTTCCTAAAAACCAATCGTTGATGACCACATTTAATCTTAATAGCGAAAAATTTACATGTGTGGGGGTTTATTTTACAGTGAAGAAATCGGATTCCTTTGCTAACCAGAAGAAGATCATGGTCGTGACAGCTAAGTTCGTTCCAAGAACAACGCCAGTGGCAAAGATTTCTTTTAACTTCCATGAGTTTGGGAAAGGGGAATGTTTGACTTTGTCCTTAGAAATCGTCATGATGGTTCCATCATTAAGGATTGCAATGATCAAAACAATGAATGGCGAGAAATCAAATTTCTAGATAAGAGCAATTAGTGTTGGAAAATTTTAGTGAAAAATGTGTTTTCACTAATTTTAGACATAGATAATTATTATTAAAAATATAATTATTAAGTGTAAGGCTTTGTAACAAGCCATTATATGTCCAAAAATGAAGTTAGTGTGAATGAGATATCGAGTCTCAAAGAAGGGTAGTTAGAATGGAAAAAATTGGTTAAATTGAGTAATAACAGCTAATTAATGTGTCATTGACTGACAATTAAATTGGGTGTTATTATTTGCAAATTAATGTGTCATTGACTGACAATTAAATTGGATGCTGATTTGCAAATTAATGAGTCATTGATTGACTATTGATTAATTTCAGATTAATGAGTCATTGACTAACAATTTAATTGGCTGATTTGCAAGATTAATGATCATTTAGATTGTCATTAATTGGCTGATTATGATTGGCAAATTAATGAGGATTAACCAGCATTGATTGCACCATATGATGTGGATGTGTATAAATAGATGGCAATCTTAACCATTCCAAACACACCAAAAAACACACAAGAAAGAATAACTCCATTAATTAGTTTTCCTGCAATCCTTTCGATCAGAAGCACTCAAGTTTTTGCGATTTTGCAGGCAAGTATGTCAGGTCCGGCTGTACAACAGCTTTGAACGTTGTACCCTGGAAACAGACACGGAATCTGTTTTAAAGGGATCGTTATTCTTTCGATTAATTTACTTGTTAATGTTATTCGATTTATACTAATAAAAGTGTGCAGGTTTCCCAACAGTCTTAAAACAGATTCTGTTTACACAGAATTAAAATGCTTTTATTATTCGATATAATATTGTTAACAAGTTTTCTTATAAATGTTTCTTCCATCAAACCTAATAGAGTTTTCGATGGAATCAGGTAACAAAAACAGATTTTAATCTGCTGTTTACAGATCCATAATGTTTTAATTAATTTGATATGAAACCAGGATTGAGTTTCTAATTAAAACCGATATTATTTCAACTGAAACAAGCTGAGTTTCGGTAAACACAGATCCTACAAGCATATACCAGGAGATTACTGTTTTGTACTAACGTTGTGTTAATCTTTCAGGATGACTAACACTCAAACTCCTCCTCCTGCGACTACTGTTGTGATCCCAACCGGTGTGCCGGCTACCAACAAAGTGGCTAATCATGCAAAAAGACCAGAAAAGTTCAATGGTCAGAACTTTAAGAGGTGGCAACAGAAGATGTTCTTCTATCTCCACTCACCTTAGGCTTGCCGGTCTTGAAACAAACTGCACCACAGTTGAACACACTGCCGAAGTCAATCCTCTAATGCACAAATGCTGTGTCAAGCTGTGGAAGCATGGGAAACATCAGACTTCTTGTGCCATAATTATGTTCTGAATGGTTTGATAGATCCTTTGTATAACGTGTACTGCAAGACCACGACTGCCAAAGAATTATGGGAGACATTAGAACACAAATACAAAATAGAGGATGCTGGTACAAAAAAGTTCATGGTACTACTCGTTTTGGATTACAAATGGTTTGGATTCAAAGAACAACGTGATAATCCAGGTACAAGACCATGCAGTTACTGCTACACGAAATTCATAGCTGAGGGAATGACCTTGAGTGAAACTTTTCAAGTGCAACTATAAATGAACAAGTTACCCTCCAGCTGGGTAAAATTTAAAAAACTACTACGCATAGCGAAAAGATATGATGATAGAATACTTGGTTGTTCGTCTACGTATTGAAAAGGACAACAAGCTGGCTCAAAAAGACACTTATGCACCTGATTCTGGCAAGGCTAATATGGTTAAACATGTTGGGTCATCTTCAAGGTCCAATTCCAAAGGAAAAGGCAAAGACAAAAAGAAGAATGACAAGAAGGGCAAAGGGAATGTCATGAGTACTTTGCTCCTAAAAGCTGGGATTGTGAAACAGAAGTCCAGGACTTTATTTGCTACAACATGACCAACCAGGTCACCGTGCTGTTAAATTGCAAGATCCAAGCGAGTGAATCATGTCATGCGAATATGTGATTAATGTGGACATGATTGCGATGGTGTCTGACATGTGTGCCATGATCTCCTGAGGTTAACCTGTAGTGGTAATAACAACAGTGGTTGGTAGGATTGATAACTAGGGCAACCTTGTGTCATGTGTGGTGCTGATAAGAGTATTTTCACTCTTTCAGAGCGGTTGACAATGGACAAAAGCTGTATATGGGCAACTCTACAACTGCTGATATCAAGGGTGAAGGAGATGTTATTTTGAAAATGACATTCGAGAAAGAGCTCAAGTTGACTAATGTCTTGTATGTTCTGGAGATTCGCAAGAATCTTGTGTCCGGTTGGTCTGTTAAACCAAGGTTTGGTTTCGTTTAGTTTTTTGAGTCTGGATAAGTTTGTTTGTCTAAGAATCTGTAATCCCAAAAGCTTAATCCATTTCACACCACAATAAGCTACGACCAATAAGCAAAATAAGATAGAAAAGAGATAGAAATAAAGAGGTGGAAGATTACACACACACACACAAACTATGCAAATGGTAACCAACACCCTCTCCATGTGTGGAGAGGGTTCTATTTATACCCTTGAGCCATGAGAGGCTTATGGGCCTTTTCTATCTTGGGCTGGGCTTAATGGCTTTTCTGGCTTTGTGCCCGCAACACGTAACAATATTAGATACAATCCAAGCCCGTTGACTCCGACTAGCTAAATTATTAAATTACTTAACAAGACTAGTTACGACTAATAAGACCGATAACATTCATTTTTCGACTTATAAAAAATTAAGGGCTAACAATCTCCCCAATGTTTAGGTCGTCTTTCTTCAACACTCCTCGTACCACCGATGACGTTTAGAGATGTGACTTTTGACGTTTTACTTGCTTTGTTTTGGTCTTGTCTTGTTTGTAATGGATTTGTTCATTCATGCTTTTGTGATCTTGATCTTGAGCCTTTATCCTTTTGACTTTAAAAGTGGTGAGATCTGTTAATCTGCATCATCTCCTTGACTTGAATCATCTTGATTTGACTTTCTTGATCATCTTGTGCTTTTGACCAACATGCTCATACTTGTTACATTCTTGTTTGACATATGTGATTATAATCTAACAATCTCCCCAATTGATGATTCTTTATTTGACTTTGAGGCTCTTTGGATGGGGGGAGATAGAATCACGATCTTGACATTGAATGATTGACTTTGAAAGCTTGAGTATGAGCAATGGTTTAAGAATCCGACTTCGCTGGACGAGGCCTGCAACACCGTCGTCTAAACCTTGAAATAAGACCGTTAGCAATAAAAATGAATATGGCTTTGTCATTACATCTTGACTTCGGTTTGCATTAACCTCCGTTTCCCCGTTTTATAGTATAAATACTAATACCTGTGATCAGTAGATTCAAAGAATCTCCTTGATAGGGTTTCCAGCTCAAAGCGTAGGATCTTCTAAACAGATGTATAGAATCTCCATGCTAGCTAGTTCTCGAATCCCACTAAAGGAAACTCCTCAAAGCCGACACACGGTAAAAGTGAATCAGATAGTTACTAATCTTTCTGATAAGTCGTCAATTGTCATTTACTGGACCAAAATTGATATCCAGTTATCCACAAGCTTGATTCATATATAATCTTTGCAAGTGCCACCTACCAAGACTTGTTTGAATGTTGGCTCAAGCAGGATTTTCCATCTTCACTGTGAATACTTAATATCACTCAAGATTTCTGGCAAGATCTCAAGATAAAGCTAGGACTCTTTGTTACAACGTTGTGAACTTTATGAGTTCAACAAGGTATTTTGACATTGTGACCTAATGAGATTTATACTTTTGATCTCTTCTTGGCTCTAAACTCGATTTGTGCACTTTTTGGTTTTAGGATAATCGGATGCTGAAGCAGACTGCCACCTTTTCAATATTAACAATCTCGGAGTGAGATGTCAATAGATAACGTGTGTATCTCCGTGACAAATGAGACAAGTTTCTTTTGAGAGAAACCCGAATGGCTGGGAAGGGTTGTGCATTGCATCACTGGGTCCATGATGTCGTCTTCAATATCAACAATCATCATTGTGATTTTGATAGATTATGTATTGACTCGGTTTCTGCCTAAGTTGTATGGAGGGCTTCTTTCTTTTCACCCTTTATCCATACATTTCTTTTTTATTCTTCAACCCCTTCAATGCTTACCAAGACGTCATTACTAACACCTTGTTGTGATTGTTCCAGGTTAGCTCATCTTAGTCTTGCATTTTTTCTTCACCGTATACACATTCTTGCTCCAATCATACCTAAGGACTGTTTATTTCTAACTATGGGAGTGTCCTTAGGGTAGATCCCATCCGGTTCTGGTTGGATCGTAGACTTAATACTAACCTAACCCCCTTATGACTTCAAAAAAAAAATCGTCGTGAAATTAATAGTTTTTTGGTATAAAGATCGAACCATAAAACCATTTTCTGACATTGTAATTTTCAAATACTCCCCCGTACACATGTGCTCCGAATTCGAAATTTGTTACACAATGAAGGACAAGTTCACATAGAGCCGTAAAGATCACATGTCGTATATACATATTTTATTACATTTTCTCCTACCCTTATTTTAAATAATAAAACGATTAGGATTTGAAATTACCAAATGAATAAAATTTGGACATGAAAATTCCATGGGGAGAAAAATATACCATGATATTCATGAATTCAGATTCCAACAGCCTCCCCTTCAAACAGTATATTGGGAAATCCAATATTTATTAAAATTTGACATTGAAAGAAAAATTTGATAAGACAAACCTACAAAATGTTGAAGACGGAGCGAGATGCTTAGTGAACAATGTATATTTGTTAATTGACATTATAAGTTTCCTACATTTTTATTTCACAAAATGTGTTTTGGATACATAAAATTGACATTTATGAGATGTACCCAACACATTTAAAAGGCTTTGTTTTAAAAAGCTCCCCCTCAGAAATTGATTCACATAAAATGACATTCTACGAACAACAATTCTTTGAAAATTATTCGAGGAAGGGAGTGTTAAACAACACATTTTGGTCCAATAACCACTTTATAGGAAAAAGACCACATATTAAAATTGTAAGACAAATTTTGACATTGAAAGATTATCTTTTGAAATTGTGGTTCAAACGAATTTAAAACAAGATAGAAGACTTCTCATCTATTTTAGAGTAAGCGCACTGAAGCGTGATCTACTTCCTATTACAAATCATGATCGAGTAATGCACTGAAAAGAACATAAGTCATGCACAGAAAATTTGAAATGACATGGGTTTTGAAAGCATTTGAAACTCCTAGTTCGAACTTCATTTACACGCACCGTGTCGATGTTATCACATTTCTAGTAACTAAATGTATCGATTTATTCCAGCGACATGTCGAGAAGATTCTTGTTTGGTATTTAGAAATTTTCTGATTTTGTAATTTTGTTTTTCTAGGTTTTATATTTTATTCTATATACTTTTTGTTGGTTTTATAACTTAGTATTTTCCTTTTTTAGATTTTTTTTTTTTATAAATCAAAAAGAAAGAGAGATAAAAAAATAATTTACAAATTGAGGTTTAGATGATCAAGATCAAGCAGATCAATTGCCAGAACCTCCAGTTCATCTGAGATTTCAAACATCTCATACCGAGTTTGTCCTGAACAAGAAGACTAAACTATCTTACCGATAAGGCTTTAGTAAACATGTCAGCTAACTGGTATTCTGTTCCGACAAAGAATAATTCAACAATACCCTTTTCAACCTGCTCCTTTATGAAGTGATATCTGACATCAATGTGTTTGGTACGGGAATGCATGACTGATTTGCAACGAGATGGCAATGGCTGCCATTTGAGTCACAATACCAAAGTATTTTATCAAAGTGAAAGCCAAAATCTGTGACTGAGTTCTCATCCATAAAACTTGTTTACCAGCACCAGATAAAGACACATACCGGCTTCTGCTGAAGACATTGAAGACAGTCCTGCTTTTTGATGACAGCTGACTAACTTAATCCACCACCTAAAATATGTATGCCACCAGATGTGCTCGTTACTGAATCGAGACCGCCCGCTGATCCGAATCTGAAAAAGCAGTATATTTCGAAACCGTTGTCCTTATCGGATACCAGAGACCCATGTTAATTGAGTCTTTAAGGTACCGCAAGATCCGTTTAACCGAACGAAGATGTTTCTCAGACGGTTTCGCATGTTGATAGCGAGCACAATAATCAGTTTGCATTTACAATATCTGGTCTACATGCTGATAGGTAACATGAGTTCTCCGACCATACTAACGATATTTCGTCTGGTCGAACCGGAAGTAACCACCTCAAGTCCGCATCAAGGTGTTTTGTAGCCATTGGTGTACCAATGCTAGCACAAAGAGGTCATACAAGCTGTTTAAGTATCTCTTGAGCATACTTAGCTTGGTTTATAAAGATACCACGTGGGGATTGGTGGATCTGAATTCCTAAAAAGAAATTCAGCTCCCCCATCATAGACATATCAAACTTGCTGTGCATTAGTTTTCCAAATCATTTTGAAAGTTTTGGGTTCGTAGAACCAAAAATTATGTCATCAACGTAAATTTGCACAAGCATATGTCTTCCCCATGTTTAGTTATGAACAGAGTTGGATCAATAGAACCTTTGGAGAATCCGTTGGATACCAGGAAGTTGGAGAGTTCATCATACCACGCTCTTGGTGCTTGTTTGAGACCATATAATGCTTTCTTGAGACGGTAAACTTTGTCAGGATGATATGGGTCAACAAATCCATCTGGTTGGTTTACGTACACTTCTTCCTTCAGAGGTCCGTAAAGAAATGCTGTTTTAACGTCCATTTGGTACACTGTAAATGATTTGTGTGCAGCATACGCAATGAACAATCGTACAGCTTCCAACCGAGCAACTGGTGCAAATGACTCTTCGAAATCAATTCCTTCCTTTTGAGCATATCCCTTAGCCACAAGACGAGATTTGTTGCGAATGACAGTATTTTCCTCATCACGTTTGTTTTTCCAGAGCCACTTTAAGTTAATGACATTTTTGCAAAGTGTCTGTCGACTAATTCCCATACATCTAATCGATAAAACTGATGAAGTTCTTCCTGCATTGATTCAATACATGCAGAATTAGCCATGGCTTCTTTGATGTTCTTTGGTTCGGTTCGACTCACTGTGAGTGCGAACATACACATCTCGCCATCTGTTTCTAGCTGACGTCTTGTTCTAACTGATTGAGAAGGATTTCCAATGACTTGTTCTAACGGATGATATTTTGTCCAACGTTGTGCGGAAGGATGGTGTTGATAGAAAGTATGCATGTTTGACGAATCAACACGACGAGACGATGTCTCCCCTTGTTCTTTTACTGGTGTACTAAAGATGTTGATAAATTCATCTTTGTCAAATTGTGCATTTTCTGTATTGGTTTCTGCTTGAATAATGTTCTCAGGTGTAGTGACAGTTGGTACTTGAGATGGAGTTTGATGTGTTGAATGAATGTTCAATGGAGGTGGATCTGCAACATTGGTTGTTGTAGAAGTGTGAGTTGTGTTATGTTGTTGACGTTTATCGGGATTATCAGCAGCATGTACAGACAGCGTGAAGACCTTTACACAACAGGGAATTTTCCATTGAGTAATTCACTGAACACGTACTATATAGCAATTTCCAGCTCATTTGGAACGTTGTTACTGTCTCAGCAAACTTGAGGAACCATTTTCTTGACTTTGTGGACTGAACTTAAACTGTCTTTTCAAGTACCGTCGTGACCAATGTGACCTTGGTCGAACTGACCGGGAGCTGACGCCATTTGAGGCAAATAGTCAAAGTTAACATGAAATGTTTCAAATTCATTCTTGTTCTCTTGTTTAAATACCCTGTAAGCATTTGACTGAGTAGAATACCCAACAAAAGATATACAATGCATCACCTTTTTCGTCATTTTGTCAAGATTTTTACCATCTCTGACGATGTAGCAAGGGGAACCAAAGATGTGAAAGAACTTGACTGACGGTTTTCGGGCATTGATGATATGGTAAGGTGTTTTCTCTTGTCGAGGAATTACAAGTGAACGGTTTTGAGTACAACAGTTGTTGCAATTGCTTCAGCCCGAGACGAACAAGTACTTTAATGCGCTTAGCATTGTCGAGCAGCCTCAACAAGAGTACGGTTCTGTCTTTCGACAATGCTGTTTTTGTTCAGGGTGTTCAGCATCTGACGTTCATGTCTATTCCCTCTTTTGCAAGTATGCATGAAGATATTATTAAGAAATTCCGTGCCTTTTCAGTTCGAACTGTTGTCACTAAGCATGAAGTCTCATTGAACAAGTTTGAGAAATCAATGAGAACTCCAGGTGTTTCGTCTTTGGACCTCAAGAAGTGGGTCCAAGTATATCGGGAGTAGTCATCAACAATTACAAGAACATATTTCTTTCCATTAAAGCTTTCTACCCGCATTGGACCACATAAGTCCATGTGTAGAAGTTGTAACCGTCTTTAGAGCTCGGGGTAAGTCTTAGTGTAAAGGGTGGGGGGGGGGGGGGGTGGAAGGGGGGGGGGGGGGTGAGACTTTCTTTTGCTTTCCCCAACCTCACAAGAATAACACATATGAACTTTGACGAATTTTCAATAGAAGGCCATTCACAATATTAATTCTTTGAAAGCAAGTTGATGTGTCAAAGTTTAAAGTAGATAGACGACGATGCCAGAACCATGCTTGAAGATGATGGCCTTTAACCATTAAGCAAATTGGATTGGGATTTGTGTGAGTCTTTAAGAGTAATGAATACAAAAAATCTGTGCCACGAGAACCTTTTGAGAAGATCAATTCTCTTCAATCACGGATGTAACAGGTAACTTCCGAAAAGCAACTTTCAAAATCCCATACAAATTGACCACGGGGAATAAATTGTGATTAACCCTCGACTTAATAAACTCGTTTTATCGTAATAGCACCTTGAACCAGATCTCCATAACCAAGAATTGGTGCAATTTGATCATTTCCAAACTTTACCGTTCCCAGAAATTTCTCCACAAAATTAGTTAGAAGCTTGAGATTTCCAGTCATGTGCTTTAAGCACCCAGAGTCTACGACGAATAGAGTTATCTTGACGAGCTGCAAAAGAATTAGAAGACAATGGAGTATTGGACACAGTGGAACGCGTAGGAGTCTTATGTTCTCTGAAAATATTAGCATTCTAGATGCATGTCCAAAGGCATACTATCGATTGGGTTAACAATATCCTTTTGAGACTTAGGTTTCATTAAGTATCCAGAGTGTATCACATATAATACCACCAACAGCATGTCTTACTAACTTGCTCATCACAACTTCCTAGTGATGTTTCAAGATTTCTTGACAGTGAGTCTGTTGCAACGGTTTTTCTTATAGGAGTGGTTGCAACAGATTGTTCAAATTCTGCTTGGGGTTTTCCTAGTACCAAAAGGCAACAGCCATTGGTTTCTAGTCCTAGAATTCCGCCAATTGATAAAATTTTAAAACACACAAATCATGATTGTCATTCATCACACACTTTCCATAAGTAACACAGACAAAGTTTACATTTGAGGTCTTAGCATTCAAACTGTCATTACACGTAGTTAGAGACGTTTTATTATTTGAAAACGTAAACTTCCTACGGTGGTCTTCTACTTTTTGCTTCTTCCCTTGACTATTGTTATACAAGACTCTATCTTCCAGATGATGCTCCTTAAGCTGTTTTCTTCTAGCCCCCCCCATTAGGTATTGGGAATAGCTCCAGTAGAGAAAGACACGCGTTTTGTTAGGTTTCCTAATGTCTTGAGGCAACTGAGTTTCTAGTTTGAGTAAGAGCCTTTGTGGTGCACTTTGTACATTTCCTGGTGCAGATCACATTTGTGTTCTTGACAATGGCACCATATTCTATGCAAAATCTGGCAAGTGACTGGTTTTGAAAAATCATTTGACACACTTTTGTTGGTAGACTGATTTGACTTTGAGAAATCATTATCTTTGGGAAGGAGAATCTAAAAAATAGCTGGTTTACCTAAAATGGAATGTTCTTTGACTTTTAAAAAGCATTCGGTTATTGTCGAATAACCGATGAATTTTCAAACTTAGTTTCCACAGATTTTTCCTTTCATCTGTATCTATGAGTTTCTTCAACTCACTTATAGCAATTCCTTTATCTTGAAATTGAGCTATCAGTCTTGAATTTCAAAATACAGTTCACGATCTTTCAGAAAAACGTTGAACTGATTTTTCTTTGAAAGAATTTCTTGTTTATCTTTCTTTACAAATGTGTAAATCAAGTTTAAGAATAGAATCGCATTTTTTTGAAGAGATCAAAATCCTTTTGACATAGTTTCCAACTCTTTGAAAGCTCTTTTTCAAGGTGTTCATATTTTTCCCAGGTTTCTACGTAATCACATTGCAAATCAGTGAATTCATCTAAAATCATATTATTCAAAGATATGCATTCATGTGATCACATAGTAATTTCCCTGTGAAAGGTCTTTCGATTCATTCAAAACTGTGTTTTTGAGTTTCCAGTTGAATTTGAGAGTGTCTACTCCATGTTCAAGAGAATTAAAGTATCTGCAAATCAGCAACCATTTCCTCTTTCAAACACAATGAAATTGTTCAAGTTCGCATTCAGTTTGCTAATTTGAGGGGCCAAAATTTCTTCTATTGTGTTTTGAATGAAAGGATCGTTGTACCAAAAATGTTCTTTTGGCATAGTTTGTTTTTGGCAACGTTCCCACTCCATCAAAAATTCGTGTCAAACACACTTTTAATCTTGAAAGTTCTTTAGACTTTACACTTTTGATCCCAATGAATGGAATCATCCCATTCGATAATTTCATAACAAAGTTGATTGGGTTTACCGAAAAGTACTCTTTGAAAATTCTATTAGAAGATGTATGAACACATCTTGACGTTTTTGGGAAAAAATAGTGGGATGTTCGACCGACGTTTCCGTTGTGGAATGAACCAATCATAAAGATTATTTCAACTTATCATAATCAAACGGTACTGATAAAATCGCTTAATCTTGATCGACGTTCTTATTTTCAAGAACGAAATGTTTCGTCAGAAATCAGGGGCTAACAACAAGAAACACAAGTTTATCGCAATGTAGCAACCTATATCATACAGACGAGGATTCGCTCTTTGAGCTTTTTTGAGGAGACAGGTTGATTGCAAAACTCTTTTTACAATTACTATTTAAGCAATATCATTGTTTAACAGATTTACCGTTTTAAATACAATATATATTCCAAAACCTTGACTTTGTTTTCTAAAGGCAATGACTTTAATCAAGTTTCCTTGTCTTTACGAGTTTGTAAAGCTTAATCTGAGTCTCTTTTGCTTGTGACATTATGAGATGTTTCTTGATGTGCACAAAGCTCCTTTTTCATATCCAAAATCGTTTGATTTAAATCATTTATTTTTTGAGTATATGCATTAGATGACTTTTCAAAATCGATTTTGTATGACATTAAATCCCCTTTGGCTTTTGCACAATCAATTTCCATCTTTGACGCATAATTCACATCATTATACTTATCAAGTTCCGCTTGGAAACTTCTGTAAGGTCTTTAAACATCACAGATTAGTCTTGGACATTTTCATTTTTGCTTCCTTAGAAATGGTTATTTGATGATTCCTAAAATTGAAATTTTTAGTTTTGAACTCCTCATCACCTTTTTAATTTATTAACTAACTCCTGTTTGATGATTCCAAAAATTAATTTCTTTTTGCTGTCATCAATTTCACATTTTAGTTTCTGAATTAAAGAAGCAAGCAAATCACGTTCTTGATCAAGATCATCAGTTTCATCCTGGTCATCCTGAGCTCTATCATAACATATATCCGATGAATCAATAGTGATATTGGAGTCACCTTGTTCCGTCAGATATATGTCATTACTAGATTCAGGTTGCTCAGGATGTTCATTTTCCATGGCAAACACATTATAGTTGTCATTATTGTTTTGTACCTTATGCATTGGCTCATCATCAAAGATTGGTCCAGAATTGTCAACTGGATCTGGAGTAACCTCTTGAATCTGTGCCATGTACATATAATGTGCTTCCAATTCCTGTTCTTCAGACTCATCATCAGTATCATCCTTCCAATCAGCTTGTTCTGCATTCAACTGAACCCCAGCTTCCTCTTGTTTACACAATAACATCTTTTCCTTGTGATAAGCTGCATCCTTTACTCGTTTTGGTTTCTGACATTCCCTTGATACATGCCCATATTCCTTGCAGTTATAACACTGAATCCCAGACTTCTGCACAACCGGAGTACCTACATTTTCCCTAGCCCCAGCAACATTAACTGCCCTCTGATTATCATACCCAGTTCCTCTGTTGATTCTTGGAGAATTATCTTGATTAGCTCGACTGGTGTTTGATGAAGTTCGAAGGTTGTTGTTGGTAGGTTTGTAGATTTTCTTGAACGAGAGAGAAATTAAAGCCATGAGTTTGTCAATCTCCTTTTCCTTTGACATTTCCTCATCTTCAGTAACCGTAGCAGGTTCTGGATCATAAGTAGGAGCAGAAGAGGTAACAATTGCTTTTCCTCTGTTTCTGGTAGATTGTTGTGATCTGGTGGAGGAATATTGAGTGTTTTGAGTAGGATGGTTTTGATGATGGTAAACTGGTTGTTGTTGAGCAACAAGTGCAAGTGGATTAGCAGTACGTGCTAGTCTTTCAGCTCTTATCTCATTGACTTCATTCTGGTGTTGCTTCAGAATGTCATAAAGCTTGTGATAGGAGACAGTCTTCAGCTCTTGACTCTGCTTAACAAGTGTCACAAACCTTTGCCATTCTGGTTGTAGTTGAAGTAAGAACTGGACATTCACTTGATGATTAGTAACATGACACTGATTTCGGACAAGCTCATTCATCATCTTGTAAAACCGTGAGTAATACGATTCAAGTGATTCACCATCCCGTGATGTGAATTTTCCAAACTCCCAATATAAATTGGTTTCAAGATCTTGAACATTGATTGATTCACCTTGTTTCAACCTTTCAATGGCTTTCCACATTTCACATGCATTCGGACAAGCATCAACTGTGGAGTAGATATCGTTATCTATCCCTGTGAGAATGATCTGAACGGCTTCAGCTTCAGCATTCAGTTGATCTCGTATGTCTTGTGAAACATTCTTATAGTTCTCCATATACCTCTCTGTAGTTGTTTCAGAACTACCTTCAGCAACTGGAACTGTTTTCTCAGCCCATTGATACGTGTATGGTGGATTTTGGAGACAATAGTGGATGAGTTCACTGTTAGGTTTGGTGTCAATGTATCTCTTGATTCTGGATTTCCACTGAACGTAATTACCCGGTGCCAACATTGGTGGACGATCTTTGCTACCCGCTTCCATGATAGCATTATGAAGAGCATTTGATGATTGAGTTTGCAAATTGGTATTTGAATTTGACATTATGAATGATGTTGTTGTAAATGGATATCGGATCTTAAGTGTTATGAAGTGATTGATTGTGGTTTTAAATGAATTAACGTTCACGGGATTTTACAAATCTTTGATTAAAACCGAGAAAAGAATCGTATCTTTTGCGGGATTTTACAAAATCAAGAAGAAACCGTAAATGAATAATTAATTGACATTTCAAGTATGATTAAGTTGGTTGTTAGTTTGATTGGTTGTGTTTGTTGTGTTGAGTAATTGTCCTTTTAGTCCGAATTAAAGTCCAACACAAATTTCAAAAAAATGAAAAACATCAATAACTCATAGAAAACAAGGGTTTTGGGCCTCGAAAAATCCGTAACCAACTAAAGGGTAGTTATAGCGTAATCCGTCTCGTTTTTCTCTTCGATTTGAGAGGTCACGGGCCTGAAACGGACTTACGGATCAAAAGTTATGGCAGTTTTACTGAAACCCTTTTACTGAAACCCTTTTCTAGACAAAACGCAGTGCAATTTGTCAAAACGCAATTATCTTTGATCAAAACGCAGTGAAACTTGGTCAAAACGCAATTGGTCAAAACGCAACGAGTCTTGGTCAAAACGCAACGAATCTTGGTCAAAACGCAATCAATAAATTAATTGGGCAGAGTAACGTCTAGTCAAAACGCAATGATGGTCTTCAAAACGCAACCTGTTGAGTCAAAACGCAATGACTTTAGTCAAAACGCAATGAATCTAATCAAAACGCAATGACTTTTATCAAAACGCAATGACTTTTGTCAAAACGCAATGACTTTTGTCAAAATGCAACGACTTTTGTCAAAACGCAACGACTTTTGTCAAAACGCAACGACTTTTGTCAAAACGCAACGACTTTTGTCAAAACGCAACGACTTTTGTCAAAACGCAACGACTTTTGTCAAAACGCAACGACGAACACTCCTTCAGTTAGGCAAAACGCAGCCAAGAAAAAATCTTCAAACTTTCTTGTAAGCTACGAAATGATGTTAAAACCACTTAGTAATGATGCAAGGAAGTGATCTAAGCCCAAAAGTACAAGTCTTTAACACATTTAACCACGAAACAAAGATCAAAGTTGATTTTTTTTTGCTTTTTTCTTTATTTCGAACCAAATAAAAAAAACCAACAAAACCCACGAATTTTTCACAAATCAAACACTAAACTCCCCTTGGCGAGTGATACCACATGTTATCCCATGTATTTAATCCATTACACAACTATATTCTTTACCAAAATGCTAGAAAGTAAGAAATCTTAGAGAGAGAAAGTAGAGAGAGAAACAATTATATTAAAGAGAATTAGAAAGTTACAAAAGATGGGAAAGTAACCAACACCCTTCACCAAGTGTGGTGAAGGGATATTTATACCCATGCTTTGTAAGCTTGGCACTTGGGCTTTCTAACGGGCCGGGCTTGGTTTAACTTGGGCTTTGAGCCCGAAACACGGACAATATTAGATTACAATCCAAGCCCGTTGAACCCGACTAGCCTATTACAATACAAGACCTAGTTTGACTTTCTAAGACCGATAACATTCTTGTTTGACTTAATATAATTAAGGCTAACAACTCATAACACACTTTCACCTTTTCACTTGGGTCCCACCACTAACTATTTTTTTTTCTTTTTAATTTTTTTCACATAAACATAATGATGACGTATAGTATGAGCACCAAGCTTACTGGGCTTAGTTCATAATATACGTATATGGCCCCAGGCCCAATACAACAAATAGTTGGACTGCTAAGCCTGACAAGGGCCATGCTCCGGATACTTCAAAGACGCACGCGAGTATCTTCGCAACCGCACCCTTGCGCCTCCGCGGACAAACACTGGCCGCGGAAGAACACTCGCGTTTCTCAAACACAATTACACATGGACCTTTGCCCGACAAGGGACCCACTCCGGCTACTAACAGTCGCAAGCGAAATACTAGGAAACCCTAGTGTTAGGCTTGCCTATAAATAGGGGTCATTTCACACCCCAAAGAGGTACATTCTATCCAATCATGAATACACACACATATTCTGACATTCTCTGACAAACATGTGTACTTACTCTCATGCCGGAGCTTAATCGCGGGGTCCGCCCTGCGGTAAGGCTAACAGTTTATTCTCATTTGTGCAGATTATCTATTCATTACTTGGATTAGTACAAGATCTACATCACAGCCCATCCATTGGCCCAGCCCAATAGATGATCTAAACTCATATTCACCCCCATACACAGTTTTTGTACTAACAAGTTGGCGCCATCCGTGGGACCGATATAACTGCGTTCCTTGAAAATACTCACCATGAGCAATCACGAACAACCTACCCCTAGCCATCCCAGGTCTGATGTGCGGAATACGATAGGGAAGGACAAGCAAACCCCCCAGGGCTCCGCGAGAACTACATCCGTTGTGGATCTCGAAGAGTTCTGCGAAAAGCACTATGAGAAACTACTACCAATCATGGCGGATAAGTATGAGTATGAGAAGAGAAAGAAAGAAAAGCTGGAGGAAGTAAAAGCAAGGCTCGACTTTGGCGACGCCCGGAAGAAGAGCACTAGGGCACAAGAATCGGCGTATTCTGAGTCCAGGACAATATCGCCAAGAAGACAGAGACGCTCTCGTAGCCCGCACCACAATCCTAGCGTCTTCACTAGGTTGAGGCGCGAAAGGTCAAGATCGCCACGGCATGAATACAAAAGTAAGGAAAGAAGAGAGAGCACCGTGTTCAAGAGACTCGGAGGCAGAGGACGGAGTGCATCCGCGCACTCCGATAGCCGTCAGGAAAGCTCAAGGTATACTGAAAATTACTCTGAAAGTGAAGACAGTGAAGGTGGACACTGGAAGTCTAAGTCACGAAGGAAAAAGTTCAGTGTCGAAGATGATGATCTCTCCCAACCTTGGGTATGTGCCGAGACTGATCCGTTCACGTCTCGAATCCGTCACTTTGACTTCCCGAAAACACGAATGCCAAGTCATGTGAAAACATACAACGGAAGTGAAGATCCACTCATGAGCATCTACTCGAGAGTTTTCTTTCTTCTAATGTCAACAAACTCCCATTATGGCGGATAAAACGTACACAACTTTTGCTATATCAAATTTCCGACACTAAGCTACATGTCGAGTTTAATCTTAGCCTAGAACAATATATCGCGACTTACTACTTCGTCCGTACTTCACGACTTCACAACCACAACTTCTTCACGCTATTTGTATTTCTTCACCACACTACTTCAATATTCTTCACCACACTACTTCACTACTTCACTTCTACTTTTACACCTAACTATCACAACTTGGATGAATCACAAAGATTCAACTATACTTATAATAATCACCAAGATATATCTACTACATAACTTTACAAGATTTAAAAATAATTTACAAGTTATGATCTGGATGCAACAAGATTGCAATACACACTTGAGGTGTAATACTTCTTCACTTGATGATGGAAGTATTCTTCTCTTGCACTTGAGGAATTGAGCTTGGATAACTTGGAAACAAAGTTTTATGATTAAATGATCAAAGAATTTTTTGTTTTTTATCAGAAAGAATAAGTGCAAAAGGTGAGAAAATAGTGGGGAATAGTCCAGTATTTATAAGACATTCTTGAGGAGCGTCTACCTATGGGCGGTCCCCTTAAATAGGTGGGCGGTCCCCTTAAAGATAAGGGGGCCGCCCGTGTATTTAAGGGGGCCGCCCTAGACTGGGCGCTCCCCAGTTTGTCCTTTTGTGTAGGGAGAATTTTCTAGAACTTTCTAGCCGTTTTAAGTCTGAAAATTTGAATTTTAAAATGTTTATTTTGAATAAAACATTTCTTTTAATTGTAGAAAATATTTTGTAATGTTTACAACATTTTATAAAAGTGTAAGGTTGAATAAAAATTTTCTTTGATCATAAAATGCATTAAGCATTTATTTATTCATATCTTTAAGTGATATAATTTTCGAAATGAAAATTTACTACTAATTACTTGTTTACGTTTAATTTTACATTGAACGTTTTTATATTTTATGAATATCAAAACGTAAAGATGCGAAAAATATTAATAATGTTTTTAGCCATTATTTCTATCAACAGGAAGAATGGCCAGGGGGCATGATTGAGGTCATCAGTGTTTTGGGCAACTTGGGGATTGGGGAGTGGATCTGGCATGAGTCGCACTTGCGTATTTCTTCTCTTGCGTCCCTGTGCATCGTTGGCCAATAGTATCCTTGCCAGATGTCCTTTGCCACTACCGACCTTGCCTTTAAATGCATGCTGCACGCCCCCATGTGAATCTCTCTAATAACATAGTTGGCCTGTAGCGGACCAACGCATCAGAGCATAGGCATTAAGTAGGATCTTTTGAATAGCACCCATTCTTCCATGACGTATTGATTTATCTTCATCCGCAAGGCACGTGCCTCATTCTGATCTTCCGGCCATATTCCTTTCTCCAGACAGTTGATGATGGGTGTCATCCATGTTTCCCCTTCCTCTTCCACTACAGCATTTATTTCTTTAACGTCCATTGACGGCACGTCTAATGTTTCCACCAAAATTTCCTTAGTAAGATGATTGAATGCTACTGAGGCCAACTTTCTTAATACATCTACCTTTTGGTTTTTGTTCCGGTGTATGTTTTGAATTTTGAAAATTTTGAAGCAACCAATGTATTCTTTTGCTTTGTTCAGGTAGCGGATCATGTTTTCCTTGCAAGATTCGTAGCTACCATTGATTTGACTGGCCACCAATTTGGAGTCAACATTGACAGATAGGGATTGCACCCCCATTTTTTTGCGATCCTTAGACCCGCCAGGAGAGCTTCATACTCGGCTTGGTTGTTGGTGCTTTCAAAGTTAAGCCGCAACGCGTACGTATATTCCGTTTTGGTAGGGCTGATGAGGACCAGTCCCGCACCGGAACCTTTAGCACTAGCTGCTCCATCTGTGTATAATACCCATTCTTCCTTGCGGTCTTTGTCGTGGTCGATCGTATACTGGGTTTGTTGCGGTACCATGGCTTCGTTGCCCACCGGTACCTCATTTATAAAGTCCGTCAATATCTGCCCTTTGATGGCACTACGAGGTTCATACGTGATGTTGTATGCTGCTAGCTCAACAGAGTATGGTGCTAACCTTCCTGATGTGTCTGCCTTGCTCAGAACCTGCTTGATTGGTTGATCTGTGATGACGGTAATGGGATGGGCTTCGAAGTACCGTCTCAGTCTTCTGGATACGTGTCGTAAAGATAGTGCCATTTTTTCCAGCGGAGCATAGTTTCGTTCTGCGTCATGTAATATTATACTTACATAGTGCACCGGGTGCTGCCTTCCCCGCCTTACCACTAGCAGTACTGCGCTCACTGCTTCTTGCGATGCCGCTAGGTATACAGATAGGGTTTCTTTCGGCAAAGGGGTTATTAAGGCCGGTAGGTCTAAGAACATCTTCTTGAGCTCTTGGAAAGAGCTTTTTGCCTCTTCTGTCCAACGGTAGTCGTGCTTGTTTTCCTTAGTGATATATTTTAGTGTTTCAAAGAATGGCAACGACTTTTCTGCTGACCGGGAGAGAAAACGGTTTAGCGCGCTAGCTTTCCTACTAGGCTCTGCATTTCTCCCTAGGTTCTGGGTGACTGCATTTCCGTTATGTCTTTAGTTTTCGCTGGGTTGGCTCGTATGCCTTCTGAGGTAACCATATACCCCAAGAATTTTCCTTCCGTGACTCCAAATGAGCATTTTTGGGTTTAGCTTCATGTTAATTCTTCAGTGGTTGTTAAATATTTCCGCTATATCTGCCAGCATTTTCCTTTCGGTCCTGTTTTCACCACCATATCATCTACATATACCTCAAGATTTTTCCTAATTTAGGATTGGAATGCCTCATCGACTAACCGCTGGTACGTTGCTCCTGCATTCTTAAGGCCGAACGACATCTTTGTATAACAATATGTACATTGGTCTGTATAGAAGGCGGTTTTTTCCTCGTCTTCGTCCGCCATCTGTACCTGATGGTAACCCTTGTAAGCGTCCAAAAAACATTTAAGGGGAAAACCCATCACGCCTCTATCTTACTGTCTATTTCTGGCAGGGGATAGTAATCCTTAGGGCATGCGGAGTTGATATTTTTGAAGTCGATACACATTCGCCAACTTCCATTCGCCTTCTTTAATAAAACCGGATTTGATATCCAAGTAGGGTATTTCACTGGCCTAACTATTCTGGCTTTTAACCATTCGGCAACTTCTTTGGTTACCACTTGGCTTTTTTCAGAGCAGAATACCCTTCTCTTTTGGCTGACCGGTGTTACCTACGGGTTGGAGTTCAGGGAGTGCTTAATGATTCTTTTCGGCACTCCGGTCAAATCTGATGGTTCACATGCAAAAATGTCGGTGTTCCTTTTCAACAAATTTTTGAGTTGGGTTGATCCTTTCGGTGAGAGGCCTCTTCCTATTATTACCAATTGCTCTGGATAGGCTGGGTTAATGAGCACGTGTTCCGTGGGGCTTGTGTCGTTTTGCATCCTTACATTTTCCGATGGCTCCACCGCCTGCTTCTTTCCTTCACTTCTGCACTCAAACACCACCGGCGTTTGGGATAACACCATTGCCACTCCCCAAGGGGTTAGAAATTTCATCATCCCATGAATGGTGGAAGGAACGGCCATGAGCTGCTTTAAACCGGGATGACCTAAGATGATGTTATAGGGTGAAGGCACTAGGATGAATGTGAACATCATAATTGCTCTTCGGCATCTCCTACTCCCCCCAAAGCATACATCGAGTTCGATTTTTCCCAACGGTTTGACCTGCTCTCCCAAAAAATCCAGAAACTGTGGTTTGTGTCTCGACTAATCTTGACCGGATTGATGGATGTAGCATGTTGAAGCAATGCTCGAGCATGATTTCGATTGAGGCCCCATCGTCTATGTGTATCCTTCGGACCAGATATCCCTCCACCTCAGCCTCGACTACCAAGGCCTATTTCGAGAGGTCTCGTGTTGGAACTGGTGGAAAGATTATAGGGACATTCATCCATCCTTCATCCGCCATTGTGGTTTTCCGCTTTCGGTCGAGTGGATGACTTTGGACCATGTTTATCACTTTTGCCTTCTGCGGGTCATTATTTCGCTGCCCTCCTTTTTCCCCTTTGCCTCACGTCCTTTATCAAGTGATTCAGTTTACTAGATTCCAGGGCTAGTTCTAACTGCCGCTTTAGGTGGAAGCAATCATTCGTGATGTGCCCTTTTTCATTGTAGTCGCAATACCTATTTAAATTTTCCTTGTTGGGTACTCCTACTAGCGGCGTTGGCTGGGGCAGGTGTAGTTGGTGTTCTGTTGCTAGGATTTCCTAAGGGGTGCTTGATAATGAATCCAAGGTTAAGACTGCTTTCGGCCGGTGAAACTCTTGATTGGGACGTTGCGGTGCCACATACGTTATGTGGCGTTTCGGCATTCTATCAGAAAACTTATGTTCTGACCTACGGCGGTTGTTCCCATGAGAGAACCGTTGGCTTCGGTCATTTCGTTGTACCCACTGTACCGGTGTGTCTCTTCATTGGAACTCCCCCTGTGCAATTCTGTGCTGCGAAACGCTTCTTCTGGCCGCAAATAATAATCCACCCTTTTCAACACTGTGTCCACTGTTTTGGGTATGCTATATCTGTCCTGAGAAGCGTTTTGCTCGCTCGGACATTTGTGGAGCTCATAAAAGATGAAATTTGCATCTAGCTCCGAACGTTAGAACTAGCGTTTAGACTTCGTCTCACCCACGTTGCTTTTGAAATGCCGGTTTAAGGGTTTCATTGGCCCCTTCGAGCTATTTTTAAAATTTTGTCGGGTCTTTGTCGATGCCTTAAGCATCCTAAATCTGTTCAGAAAATTCTCCCTGAAGACTATCCCAGTTATCGATGCTGCCTGGTGTAGTTTGTCGGACCATGCCCTTGCCTTGCGTCAGAGGGTTTGCTGGAACATTCTACACCAGATCGGAATGGCACACTCTTATGGTTTCCCTTATTCCGACATAAAACGGCCCATGTGATCCTCCGGTCATACCCATTCCATCGTATAATCCTGCGTTTGCTGGCCATATGTGGTCTGGGATGAAAACTCGCAATTCTCTGGGTAAAGGGGCATTTATAGTTACCTGCTTGAATGGTTGCTAAGGTCTTCATCACCTACTTTTGCTTTTCCCTTCACGTCGTCTTGAAAATTCGTCGTTACTGACATTCCTGGATTGCCATTCGAAATCAAGGAGCATGGGTTTGATGAGGTTTGAATGCTCGGCTCCTTTAAGAGTTCCTTGAGGGTGATAAATGCCCTTCGATGATGTCCTTAGTGGTATTTTGGCTTGTGGTTCTTCTTTGAGTGGGTAACTGGTTCGGGAAATGCCATCCTATAGCACTTAGGCAGATTGAGAGGGTCTCCCGGATGGCGCCAATTTGTTGTATGAACAGATCCACTAGGAAGGATGAGTGTTGACTCCTCCAAGGATTCTTGATGTCAGCAAGCCTTGTCGTGAGACATCACACGTTCAGCCTCGTCCCGGACTTTTACCTAGGACCAGCTTCGGTGTGTGAGGTAAGTGTTTGTATTACTATGGCTTAGGCAGAATATGAGTATAATAATGTGGTTCTGTTTCGCGTGTCGTGCATTGAATGTGCTTGCGGGTATTTATTACTACCCGAGTAACTGTAGGTGTCTTACTGTTCCTGAAATCTAGGGACAATGGTTGCGACCGAACTACTCGTCAGGCTTTTGTCAGGCGGAGCCTTCACGTGATAGACATGATCCCCAAATCCGGTGTGATCTGACAAGCGTACGGTTGTTTACAAGAATCTGATGGCTATTAGGAACGCCCTATGAATAATAGATGTATTGGTTTTTTTCCCCGAGGTTTCCCCCATACTATCTTACTAGTGAGAGTAACCGCCGTTTGGTATTGATTTGTTGGTTAGATGTGGGACGGTTGGGTAGTGGTTGAACGGCGCCTTAGGACCCAGCGGTCACATACACGAAAAAAGATTCAAACGATAACTTGTAGCGTATTTAGAATGCCATTATGTACTTGGCAACCACGGAAGCACTTTCCAAAGGGGTTACCCATCAATATGTTAGTCTTTCCCTTAAACACACTTGAATTTTTAATTATTGCAGGAATTCTAAATCGCAGGGTTTTGTACTTCTGTTAGGCATTGTGATACAAAACACAGAAATACGGGTAAGATGCCTCCCCCCCCCCCCCCGCCCCCCCCCCCCCCCAAAGGCACTACGGGTGTGCACTCTGACCTAAAATACTGTTTAGCGTATGTGTAAAAATTAAAGAGCGGAATACAGCAAGTGCTTTTATATCCGAGTATACATACACTTGTAGTTACAGGATTTAACAACTACGTAGTATGAATAAGTACAATCGGATTAATAGGCCTTGAAGATGTCACGGTTGCCACAGTATGTTAAGTTGTTCATATAGGCTAGTTTGGAGGGTTTCCAGCTAGGGTTTACCATCAGGTTCAAATAACTTTTCCTTAACTTACTTGCTATGACAGAGTCAAAAGTTCACAATGAATTGATTTTATAAGCTAAGATTAAGGCATGCACTATCATAGTCGGTACGACCTGTACTTGTCTAGCGCCACATTAGCTTTCTCTATCCGGCGACTTAACAGACGACTTTTTTGCCACTATGAGGCGACCTTCATTTTTTTTAAACATCAAATTTAAATTTCATTAATAAATAAAAACATTACATAAATAAAAAACATTAAATAATAGTTGCTAGATTATTAAATGTGGTATAAAATGGCGTGTAATAGGTTGGGTATTTTATAGGAGTTTAATTATTAAATTTTAAAATTTAAAATTGTTTTTTTTATTTGAAAAATCACATTTGGCAGGCATTTTGTTGATTTATGTTACACGACCCATACGGTCGTCCCTTACGACATATAATTGAATTCGGGTCTCCGGACGACCTGACGATGGTTATAGTGACCGAACTAGTCGCTACGGGTCGACCGACGGCGTACGAGTCGTGACCGACCGTTAGTGACGGCCCTAAGGAACTGCTTCTTTCGAAAGATCCATATCTTTGCCAGTGGACTTACTGACTTATTAGTTGAGCACAAGACTTCAGGTTTGAACACGATATAAGTCATGAATAAAATATGTCAATCCTTTGCATACTCCAAAATTATATTAAGACACTTTATTTTTAAACATCAAACAAGTTATACATTATTTATAAAGTCGCTTTAAACTCTGTAAATAAGGTATGTCGATCAAAACATAATAAAACCTAAATGAAAAAATTACATGTTTCGTCCCTATGGTTTATACCAAACATCACATTTCATCCCTATTTCCTTTTAATTACACTAGGCGTCCCTAATTTTGAAACTGGTAACGCTGGTCGTCCCTATTTTGGATGGTCGTTAACTTTTCTTGTTAAGTCTAATTATTAAAATGGTCTTTTTGCTCCTGTCAAAACCATAGGGACGAAACGTGTAATTTTTTATACGAATCAACTTAAAAAAAGACCAAAATTTTTTTCTTATTATTATTATTAGTATTAGTATTACGAGCAATAATTAAAAAAAAATTATACGAATCAAATTAAAAAAAAATAATTTTCTTTTTATAAAAAGAATTTTTTAAAAAAATTATAAATTTTTTTATTTCGGTTTCAGTTTACGAGCAATAATAAAAAAATCTTTAAAAAAAAATTAATTTTTTTTATTTTGGTTTCAGTTTACTAGCAATAATAAAAAAGTTAATTTTTTTTATTTCGGTTTCAGTTTACGAGCAATAATAAAAAAAAAAAAAAAAATTTATTTTGGTTTCAATTTACGAGTAATAATAAAAAAAATTCTTAAATTTTTTTTTTTTTGTTTCAGTTTACTAGCAATAATAAAAAAAATATAATATTTTTTATTTCGGTTTCAGTTTACTAGCAATAATAAAAAAAATTATTAATTTTTATTTCGGTTTCAGTTTAAGAGCAATAATAAAAAAAATCTTTAAATTTTTTTTTAATTTTTTTTATTTTGGTTTCAGTTTACTATAAATAATAAAAAAAATTAATTTTTTTTTATTTCAGTTTCAGTTTACTAGCAATAATTAAAAAAAATTAATTTTTTTTATTTCGGTTTCAGTTTACGTGCAATAAAAAAAATTAAAATTTTTATTATTTTGGTTTCAGTTTACGAGCAATTTTATTTCGATTTTTAGTTTACGAGAAGAAAAATAATAAGTCGCGGTGTTTTTTAAAATTTTTTAAAAATTGCTCGAACTGAAACCGAAGTAAAAAAATTTAAAAGTTTTAAACTTTTTTATTATTGCTCGAAATAAATTGCTCG
Source organism: Tanacetum coccineum (assembly GCA_026074375.1). NCBI lineage: Eukaryota > Viridiplantae > Streptophyta > Magnoliopsida > Asterales > Asteraceae > Tanacetum > Tanacetum coccineum. Next base: position 495 of record BQNB010054171.1, on the reverse strand, counting down.
AACTGAAACCGAAGTAAAAAAAATTTAAAAAATTGTTCGAAATAAAAAAAATTAAAATTTTTAAAAATAAGAAAAAAAAATAATAGTAATAATAATAAGAAGAAGAAATTACATGTTTCGTCCCTATGGTGGTGACAGGAGCAAAAAGACCAAAATACCCTTTTAGTAATTAGACTTAACGAGAAAAGTTAACGACCATCCAAAATAGGGACGGCCAACGTTACCAGATTCAAAATTAGGGACGACTGGTGTATTTAAAATGAAATAGAAACGAAACGTGATTTTTGAATAAACCAGAGGGACGAAACATGTAATTTTTTCAATGTGTGCTAATCGCCTCTCATAAAATATCATCGAGAAATGTAAGAAACATAAAGGCAACTGTTATTATGTTACATTAAATACATGTATATATATGTGTTAGCCTCAAAATATATTGAGTCGAACAATGGAAGTTCGTTCATTATATTAGGTCTCGGTCACTTAATTAATTAT
>BQNB010054170.1:0-39662 GCA_026074375.1 Tanacetum coccineum | reverse complement strand
TCCCCCCTGTTGCAAGAATTGAAGCAATTAGGCTATTTTTAGCCTATGCCTCGTTGAAAGACTTTGTGGTGTATCAGATGGATGTTAAGAGTGCTTTTCTTTATGGTAAGATTGAAGAAAAAGTCTATGTTTGTCAACCACCAGGATTTGAAGATCCATACTTCCCTGATAGAGTATACAAAGTAGAAAAGGTACTTTATGGACTGCATCAAGCTTCCAGAGCTTGGTATGAAACCTTATCAACTTATTTGTTAGACAATAGGTTTCAGAGAGGAAAGATAGACAAGACTTTGTTTATCAGAAAGGACAAAGGTGATATTCTGTTAGTTCAAGTATATGTAGATGATATCATTTTTGGCTCTACAAAGAAGTCATTATGCACTGAGTTTGAGAAGATGATGCAAAAGAAGTTTCAGATGAGTTATATAGGTGAACTCACATTCTTCTTAGGACTGTAAGTAAAGCAGAAGGAGGATGAGATTTTTATCAGTCAAGACAAGCATGTAACTGAGATCTTGAGGAAATTTAGTTTTACTGATGTCAAGACAGCAAGCACACCTATGGAAACTCAAAAGCCTTTGCTCAAGGATGAAAATGGTGAAGAAGTGGATGTTCATTTATATAGATCAATGATTGGTTCATTGATGTACCTTACTTCTTTAAGACCTAATATTATGTTTGCAATGTGTGCCTGTGCAAGATACCAAGTCAACCCAAAAGTGTCACATCTTCATGCTGTGAAAAGAATTTTTAGATACTTAAAAGGTCAAAATAAAATTGGGAATTTGGTATCTAAAAGATTCACCTTTTGAATTGGTAGGCATACATTGATAGTGATTATGCTGGAGCAAGCTAAGTAGGAAGTCTGCTGCCAACAACGGGCTGTCTATTTCTTGGGGTGTAGATTGATTTCATAGCAGGTGCCATGAAGCAGACTATAGATTTCTAACTCACAGAGAGGCTGAAATGTAACTGCATTCAAGTTGCTTGTGATGGTCAGTGCTTTGGATCAAAATCAATTCGCTTGATTATGGGGTTATAATTTTTGCATACATATATTTATATTGATACATGAGAGTACTAGATGCATAGTTTAGAACCTTGTTTTTCATCTCAAAAACAAATAGCCATTGAGGTTAGACATCAATTTATCCATAGATTACAATGAAAAGAGGCTATTTAAATGATCAAGATTCATACTGACTAGAATGTTATAGATTTACTTACAAAAGCATTTGATGTAAGTAGATTTCAATATTTGATTTCTAGTATTGAAATGCTCAATCTTTAAAGTCTTGATTATGAAAATGGTAAGGTAAACAGAATTGAGAGAGTTGTGAGAATAAAAACAGAAAGAGGGAGACTATTTGTGTGAAAAAACAGATGAAGTGATTTAAGTATAGAAAAGAATTGAATGAGACGAGAATTTGTTGAGTTGAAAAATAGAAAGAGAGATGTGTGATAAAAACAGATAGAGTGATTGAGTGAGAAAAAGAATTGAAAGAATTTGTGAGTTGAAAAACAGAATGTGAGATGTGTGATAAAAACAGATAGAGTGATTTGGTGAGAAAAAGAATTAAGAGAAGTGGTGAGTTAAAAAACAGAAAGAGAGTTGTTTAAAAACAAAAAGAGATAATTGTGAGTAAAAAGAATTAAGAGAAATCAAAAACGGTCAGAGAGATTTTGTGAGCTAAAATGTAAATTTGATGATGGAAAAGCTGATTATATTGGAATTGGAGTTAATCTGGTGATTAAAAGTTAATGCTGCTAGGCATAAACTTACCACTGTTGGGAAAAAGTTAAATGCTGTAGGACACATAAACTTACTACTGCTGTTGAAAGTTAATGCTGTGCTAGGCAATAAACTTTATCTATGCTGTTGAAAGGTTAATGTCTGCTAGGCATAAACCCTTATACTGCAGTTGAAAGTTAATGCTGCAGGCATAACTTTACAACTGTGCTGTGAAGTTAATGTATTGAGTATAGTTTCATAAATACTTCATTAAGGGTTTCATTCACTCATTTAATCGATTTCATTCAATCATATACTTCTAATCACAAACCCTAAATTCAAATTTCATTTATTCATCAACAAAAACCTCAAACATCAAATGACGACCATTTAAGTTTTGTTATATACTCACAATTTAGTCGCGTTTTTGGCTAAACCCGCTGAAAGTGAGGGGTTTAAACAAGTTATGGATTTTCTGAATACACACACCATAAAATATGCTTTAACCATTAATCCCACTATATATACTTCGTGTATTGAACAATTTTGGGCTACTGTCAAGGTAAAAACGGTCAATGGGAAACAATAGTTACAAAGCCTAATGGATGGAAAGAAGATAGTTGTTACTGAAGCATCTGTTAGAAGAGACCTTTAATTAGATGATGAGAAAGGTATGGACTGCTTGCCTAATGCTACCATTTTTGAAGAACTTACAAGAATAGGGCATGAAAAACTTTCACAAAAGCTAAGTTTCTATAAGGCATTCTTTTCTCCTCAATGGAAATTTCTTATTCATACTATTTTGCAATGCCTGGGTGCTAAGACTACTGCATGGAATGAATTTAGTAGCACTATGGCTTCTGCAATTATCTATTTAGCTACAAACTAAAAGTTTAACTTTTCCAAGTATGTTTTTGAAAGCATGGTGAAGAACTTGGATAATGCTGGTAAATTCTTGATGTATCCAAGGTTTATACAAGTCTTTTTGGATAATCAATTAGAGGGGATGTCAATTCACAAGAGGATTTATGTTACACCCTCTCACATAAAGAAGATTTTTGCTAACATGAGAAGGCAATAAAAGGAAAAGACTTTTCTGGAAGGGAAACACCCTTATTTCCAACCATGGTGGTTCAAGCTCAAGAAGAAATAGGTGAAGGTTCAGCAATGCCAACTGATCCTCATCACACACCCATCATTACTAAACCTTCATCATCTCAACCTCGAAGGAAACAAAAATCAAGGAGGTCAAAGAGAAAAGACACTGAGGTACCTCATCCTAGTGATCCTACAAATATAGTAGATGAGGCTGTTAATAAGAAGCATAGAATGTAACTTAAGGAATTTATGGATTTTTGTACCAAATTGCAACAAAGATTGCTTGACCTGGAGAACACAAAGACTGCTCAAGCTCAGGAGATTATAAGTTTAAAGAAGAGAGTCAGAAGTTAGAGAAGAGAGAAGAAAGGAGGGTCAAGAACTCATAAGCTCAAAAGATTATACAAGGTTGGTAGATCTGTAAGAATAGTTTCCTCTGATGAAGCTCGTTTGGTGATTAGGAGGATGCATCTAAACAGGGGAGGAAAATTGATGATATTGATGCTGATATAGATATTACCCTGGTGAATGATGTTGTGAATGATCAAGATATGTTTGATGTGAATGATCTTGCTGGTGAAGAAGTATTTGTTGCAGAACAAGGAGTTTATGATAGTAAGAAAGATGATGTTGCTCAAGTTAATACTGCTGTTACAATAGTTAGTACTGCCAGTACAATTCCAGTTAGTGCTGCTACAATAACTGAAGATGAAATAACTTTGGCTCAAGCACTGGCAGAATTAAAAAGTGTAAAACCTAAGGTTACTACTGCTATAACAACAACTACTAAAGGAATTCTTCTTCAATAGCTAAGTGAATCAATAACAACAACAACAACAACAATTCCTTCAAAGGACAAGGGTAAAGGTATAATGGTTGAAGAACCTTTGAAGATGAAGAAGAAAGATCAAATCAACTTTGATGAACAAGAAGCTATAAGATTACAAGATGAATTTGATAAGGAAGAGAGACTTGCCAGGGAGAAAAATGAAGCCAATATAGCCTTAACTGAAGAATGAATAACATTCAGGCTTAAGGATTGAGAATGATTATGAATTGCTCAAAGACTGCAAGCAGTAAGCAAGAAGAGTTGAATGTTGATGAGAAGGCTACAATGTTTCAACAACTCTTAAAGAAAAGAAGAAAGCACTTTGCAGCTAAGAGAGCAGAAGAAAAGAGAAATATACCACTACAAGAGCTTAACAAAGGAGTATCATGTGTACTTACCTGAAGAATATGGCAAGATGGAAGCCCAAAGACTTAAAGAGCAAGTCCTTTGCAAATATTCAAGAATTGTTTGACAAAGCTTTCAAGAGGGTGAACACCTTTGTTGACTTCAGAACAGAGTTGTGGATAGGCCATGATGTAAATGGAAGACGGATCAAGTGGAAATCAGAAGTAATGGGAAGAAAGTTCCAAGAAAGTAGATGATTAGCACAAGGAAAGCAGTTCCTAAAAGAGCAGGAGTGGAGTGTAGCTAGAACAAGGAATGCAAATAGCAGAAGGGTGTGGATGATGCATCAAGACAGCAAACTAAGATAAAAGAGCTTATGAAAATGATTCCGTAGGTGAGAGGAAGTAGCAGTTGATGTATACATTTAGTACCTAACCTCTAAGCATTGTTGACTGGAAGATTGTTAAAGAATGAAAGATCAGCTACTATGAAATTATAAGAGTTGATGGAAGTTCAAAGAGGTACTCAGCCTTTATTCAGATGCTTAGAAGCTTTAACAGAGAAGATTTGGAAACTCTGTGGAAATTGTTTAAAGCTAAGCATGGGTATACAAGGCCAGAGGAGGGCTATAAGAGAGTACTATGGGGTGATCTAATGACAATGTTTGAACATCATATAGAAGATACAGTGTGAAGGAATTTACAAGTAAACAAAAAAGATGGTTTTGGGGAAGCTATTTGATTCCTGTGGAGTACACTTTGTGTAGGTTTCAAAGTCTGCATGTATGTATGTTGGTAGAGAAGAAGATATCCTCTCTTTCACCTGCTATAATCACAAAGGATGCTGAAATAAGAACTGGCAAGCTGATCATTGGAATGAAATATGTTATCAGCCTTATTAGGCTCATTACAAAAGCAAACTAAGAATCAATAAAGTGTTTGGAAGCATCATCCTGGTGATTAATGAAGCTTTTAATGAAGAAACTTAATGTTTTTGAAGATAATTATCAAGTTTAGGGGAGGATTGTTGAGATTAAAAGACTTCTTAATGATCTTAGAGTTACTGCTGCTAAGTTTTGTGTTACTACTGCTAAGCAAAAGTTAGTGCTGATCATTAACTTTAATGAAAAATATGCTAAGTGGTTAGTACTGCTAGTGTTAACCCCACTACCCACCACCTTTCAAACTTAGTACTGCTACGTGTATATTAAAACTGGCTAGTTACTCTCTGGGCTTTACTATAGTTAGTACTGGTAGAGTAAACGGTTAGTAATGTAGTGAAGATCAGAAAGCAAAATATTCTAAGTAGTTACTACTGCTTGTACATAGTTAATGCTGCTAGTGTATAAGTTACTAATGCTAGTGTTCAGAGTTAATGTGGCTGGTACAAAGTTACAACTGCTAAAAGGATAAAGACTGCTCAAAAAAGATAAAGATTGCTTAAAGATCAAGATTACTTAGTTATAATGGATTGTTATTTATAGATAGATCTTTAAGAATATTCTAAGTTTTTGTAATATATTGTAAATCGACTAGGACTCCTTGTTGTATAAAAGGAGGTCTAGGGCATAGAGTTTGATATCAGAATCATATCTAGAAATCTTTTGTTTTTGATATCGTCATAGCTTTAAGGTTTTGTAACCCTAATACTAGAAGAGTATTCGTATTATTTGTAATAATAATATTGGAGCTTTTATTGTTGAATTAAAATTGTGTTCTTGTGTTAGTGTTTCATTGAAGAATTCTTCTTATATTAAAGATTAGATTCCGCATAATCTTTAGTATTATCAAAAACAAAGTTTTTAACTTAAGTTGTGATTAGATTTTTCTAGCATAACTAAAAACCTTACACAATGCTAAGGAATTCAAGGATTCTATTGAAGTGGGATCAACACGTAAACCCACTCGCAACCCGCTGATATTTACGAAATAGCATCTCGGGTATTTACAAAATAGCACATCACACTATGTGTCAAATTACAAAAACTAGCCTCACTTTAAATTTTTTATAAAATACCCCCTCCCCCACTAACAGTCATTAAGTAATGACCGTTAGTTTAATTTTTTTAACAATTTACGAAAATAGTTATTGGGGTCGGTCGTTACATAACGAATGTTAAATAACGACCGTTAACTTAATTTTTTTTAGCAATTTACAAAAATAGCCCATGAGGTTATTTGTCTGTTGCAGCGTTAGTCCCTCGTGCTCCGTATCGGAGCGTAGGTAACCCACCTCGTTCATAACAATTATGTGTTGCCTGGTTATTAAATATATGGTTAGTCATGTTGAGTATGAGCTTTGTGTGATCAGTTTAATAAAGCATCATTTATCCTTTAATCATATACTTGACCAATTCACTAAGAGCATCTTTAATGTTAACACTAATTGTACTTTTTGCACTAAGATAGTTCAAAAAGTACAAAAATGTTCTTCAATATTGACACTAAATATGCACACTATCTTAGTGTAATGAATAATAATATAAAAAATGCAGCAAATATCAGGGCCACTCATGGTTACGGTTGACCTATGCCTTTAATTATTTACGGAGAGGCCAACACTAAATACAAGAAATAAAAGTAATATAAATAGAAACTATCATTGACGATAAGTAAAAAGTATTGCTAATATTCCAAAAACAATGAAACACCGGTACTAAAAAAAGCGTTTAACCAAGTTACATCGTTATATCTAATACACAAAACAACGTACGGTAATATACCTTATGTGTCATGCTCAGTGATTATGTGTGTTTTTACTTTTGATTCAACGTTGGTTAATAGGATATTAATAAGTAATCATTACCTATTTGTAATTGAGTTTCCTTATATATACTAATCACATGTGCCCATGTATTCTATTTGGATGTTACTGTTTTCTGGTTATGCCTAATAGGAATTTACGCTGGTGGATTTCTTGCAGTTAAGTTTGCAAAATTGCGTTTTGTGCATTGGCATATAGGCATAAATCACTATTTTTACAAAGTGTTACATAAACATCTTTGCTAGATCATTTGATGTGTTAGAACGAATTTAGGAATAAGAGTTAATAGTTTGTCAAGTGTGTAGAAAAATAATGTCCTAAGATCATATGTTAAAATCCGTCAACTAAAATATTTCCAACACATTAACTCTCTTCCAACAAGATGTCTAAATCTTTTCATCACTTGCGTTGTTTGACCTTGGGTTGGTTAAACAAATTAAAGATTGTATTAATACATTGGTAATTAAGTAAAAGAAAATGTATTATTTAAACTTTGCTTCATGCTTGCATTGTTCGAATAACACACAATAATTATATTACGTTTCTATAATCGTTATAGTATTTTACAAAAGATGTGTGTTGTATAAAAATGGTTAGGAAAATTATTTATATATCATTAAAATTCAAAAACTATTCATGCTAGGTATAACACCATAGTTTTTCCACACAGCAAAAAATATGACAAATTTTCGAAGTAAGAAATTAACTTGTCATTATTCATCAACCTCACCATACAACTAGTCTTAGGATTAATGGAACACACTATGAAAATATTTATTTTTTTTCTTTTAAAAGAGTGTTCGTGAGTGTTACATGACTTACGTGTTAATTGTGCACCTACACTATGTTAGTTTAATGTATGACAATTAATATTTAAATGTCATATAGTCTTACACATTAATCTTGTTGATTATTGTGTTAATGCATGCTTAGATAAACTTGCATGCTTATATCTATATATCTTATGCATCTAGGTATATATTTCCTCATACTAGAATATTTTTCTTCGCGTCCGTGTCACAAATCTAAAAAGTCAAAAGAGTCATAAAACGGTTTATATCTCCTAGAGTATTCAATCACACATTTCCTTAATCATCATCTTGTTTTCTTCCGAATAATCCACTCTTTTGTCAAGGAAAAGTTAGATACTAATCTAACACTCCTTCTAGTAGGCCTGACAACTTAAATATTTCATCCGAAATATTCAAGTATCTTTAACTTGCAATCACAAATGTAAAAGGTCATATTTGAAAATCCGTATTCAAGCCCTTTAAAAACATAAGTTAAAACACTCTCCTATTCTCATCGACGAAAACATCCTTTTCTCTTCGACGAAAACATTCTTTCTCTTCGAAAGAACATTCTTTCCCTTCGATGAAAACATTCTTTTCTCTTCAACAAAAACATTCTTTCTCTTCGACGAAAACATTCTTTCTCTTCGACAGAACATTCTTTCTCTTCGACGAAAACATTCTTTTCTCTTCGACGAAAACATTCTTTTCTCTCTGAAAAAAAAAATTCTTTCTTTTTGACGAAACATTATTTCTCTTCGACAAAAAACATTCTTTTCTCTTCAGACGAAAACATTCTATCTCTCTAGACGGAAAACATTCTTTACTACTTCAACTGAAAAACATTCTTTCTCTCTGATGAAAACATTTTTTTTGACGAAAACATTGTCTCTCTTCGACGAAAATAGTCTTTGTCTTTCGATCACACCTCTTCCTTCTCACTCAACCACGCCTCTTCAACCATAGAGATGTCTAATCTCTTTCCTCCACTATTTCCACTATCACCTTTAAGACAACAATATACCTCGTCGTGTAATTGTTTATGAATATTCGCAATGCTCGAGAAGAGCGACATAACTTTGTGAGTATAGTTTATCCTACGCTAACCACCATCTGTCTTGACATTCTCTAGCTCGTTGTCTCTAACTTCGTTTGTTTTCTTCTTTATTTATTTCTTTCTTTCGCGGACGAAACACACTAAAGATACGTCACCATTTCCTTCGGGACAATGTCCAAAAGGAAACATCTCCATCGAAAAGTTACGTCTGTAAGATACATCGAATAGACATTATTTCTTTTACCTACATTCCATAATATCAATTTCTTCTTTTCTTCTAGTTTGATTCTAGTCTGTGTTCCACTTTCGTGTAGACAACTTAATACTTCATCGAAGTATTTTAAGCACCTTTAACTTGCGAAATGCAAATCAAAATGTCACTCCTTTCCAAAAATTCATCAATTGCCCTAAACATCCCTTCTGTTGGCAGTCCGACGGCCCCTAGACCTAATCTGGCGGCCTCCAAATATGTCTAGGACCGCCGACAGCAGGCTTGTGATATGTGTCGTTTCTTTTTCAAATCATAAAATGAACACATCCTTTTCTCTCTCTCTTTCTTGCTGCCACGAGCTAACGTCTATCATCTTATCCCAACACAAATAAGCATCGTTGCTTATATTGTCATTAGTCAAGTGAATTTCATCATGAAATGCGTCTCACTCTCAAACACAATCCTTATAATCGTCATACTCACAAATCCCCTCACATCGTTGGTTACCCCCCCCCCCCCCCCCCCCCCCCCCCAACCCCCCCCCACCCCCCCCCCCCCCCCCCCCCCCCCTAGGACGACCGCCCCAGTTCCCCCCTATGACCGGGTGCACAAATCTTTTTTAACCATAATATAATAGAGTTAAAAAGTAAATTAAAACGAAGATTTCATTAAAATGATAGGACTATAAACACATTTCGATGGACCAGGTGCATTTATGATACATTGTTAACATTATGAGAATAATTGTTACATAAGGCAAATGTGAGTGTTAGTTATATTCTTTGAATATATGGATTGTTCCCGCCAAACTCATGTGTATTCACAAGGGATGCATGTTGGATACCCCAACCTTCGAATATTTACTTTTGGATCCTTCATTATGAGTAAGATATCGAAAATGGTTTAAATAAGTCATCTTTAGACTTGAGATACAAACAAGTTCTGCATGTGTGGATATCACTTTTGATATAGTCAAACGTTCCTGAATAAGGTAGTATAAGGCTATTTTCGGAAGTAATGTGATGCATCATCCGCTACACTTGTAGTCATATAAGACTTTGTTCCTCTAATGGTTTAATTGCAGAATGATACCATACTGCTTTAGAATTAATCAGATGGGATTGTGTGGCGCACCAAAGTGGATTCAAGATGATTCTTGATTTACGTTTGGATAGCTCTGAATGAATCTTCATTATAAGAGAAACTAAATGTTAAAACTATATGGATGGTTAGGCTCCATATCCAGGTTTCCGGTATCTGAACAAAGGGATAGATAATGGCAAGTAAAGTTAAACTATCCATTATAGCGAGATGTCCTGAGACATTATTTAAGTATTTTAATTTAACGGTAATAGTGGGTTGTTGTTAGACGTTGCAACTTCTCAGTATATCTGCAAGCCTGCTACTCGACTCTAGAGTCAAGTGGGAGCTGTTTGGAATTTGTTGTCGGTTTTTCATTAGAAATACCGTGAGCCTATTGAGGGCACACTCGTTAAGACACGAAGAGTCCGTTATAAATACTATATAAATTTATTTTTATTAAGTTTAATATGCTCTCAGTATTATTAAATATAAAATCGTTAGTTACCGTTATATTTTATAATAACTTAAGACTATTTAAAGTAGACCGAAGGATTAAATTTGACAAATTCTAACCTTATAGGGGGTCCATTTGGTTGACCAGCCCTGATAAGCTTCTAGAAGGGGCTTTTGAGATAAGTTTTAGAGAAAGGATAAGTATTTGTATTGTGATAAGGATTTGATGGTATCATAGTTTATTATAACTTAGGGTTGAGCTGTTTTATAAACACCTCATTCCTCTCCTATTAAGTTGAATAATTAGTTCCCATTCACATTAAATTCATTCGATCACAACCTACAAATCACTAAATACTCCACAATATATTTTTGGTTTACTTCCTGTGTCGACATAAAGCAAAAGCATAAAAGGAGTATTATCCCTTAAAATCTCTATTCGTAGGCGTTATATAGTGGTAGCCATGCATGAAATCTGTTTGATCATTACATGCCATGATACTAGTTTGCTAATGAGTATTGTATGATGGTCACATACATGCATATTCTACATGATGTATAATTCATAGGATATTATAAATTCCTATTGTCCCTTATTACGTAACAGTGATCGTATCTTAGAACATGATTTAGCTACACTGGCTGTTATCCCTTTCGTCTAGTTGTTTGATCGGTTTATTCGTTCAAGTTAGAAAGCATCACCATCGGTGTTTGGGGCTCGTGAAGTTACGATAGGCATTGTTGGTACTTGTTTAATGTGTTCGTCGTGAGCACCGTTTAGTTGGTGTAATTTAATCACTCGCTTCAAGATCAGGATTGGCTGGTAAGTTTATGATTTGTTATCATTAAAAAAAGGGTTCGTAAATTATTGTTTACTTTTATGTGTTAATCTATATGCTAAAACTAAATCAATTACCGTGGTACTCGTGTAAACGGTTACTGTTTGTTTAAATCCCAAACACTACCTTTCCTCAACCATTCAACTATACACTCGAAGAACCTACCTTCTTTTTCTTTGCCATTAATTACTCATCTTTATGAACCATTCTAAATATCCAAGAACACACACTCTACCTTCACTTTATTTATAATATCTTTCCTCATACCTTTTTCTCAATCCTCTACGTATATACCTGAGCTCGTAACCCTTTATATGTCTTCTTCCAAAACCTCACGTATATTGCTCCAATCATTCTCACATACTATCTTTTTTTTGCTTCGATAAAAGGGGGAGAAGGGAGTGTAGAACGAGTAACTTTTAAACTTTACTATGTGGGTATAGTTTACATATTTTGTTATCATCAAAAGGGGGAGATTGTTAGTGCAAATATTACGATAATTTCAATCTATATGATCTTTTATGGTTTCTGGTGATGGACAAACATTGTGACTTGTATTACGTAAAGTAAGTGGCAGTTTCTGTTTACACGGAGTATCATCACATGCATACATTGATCAACCTCTCTCGACGTTCTCAAGTATTGCTCAAGCGAACATTGGTTTACACCCGACGTAAATCACATAAGGTATGTACAAACAAATCATTAAGCATGATTAGTGATCAAAACATTACATTTTTATAAATGTAACAAAACAATTTCTCAAAAATTAATTAGACAAATTATTTTTGAATTATAAAGAAATGTTTTATGTAATAATTATTTTAAAATTCAAATCTTGCCATTTTCCCTCCAAAACAAGTGTCACTTTCACCAGACAAGTTTGTCACCACAAAAAGACAAAAACAGGATCGTCTGTCGGGGCGGTCCCTTAAATAGGTCGGCGGCCCCCTTAGTTATCCGACGGCCCCCTAATTTATCTGGGACCGCCGTTTCCTGACAGGATGTTTTTCAGCTTCTATAAATAGTGGGTCACCTCCAACTATTTTCATAACCCTTTTGCATGAATTTCTCTCAGTTCTTTCTCTCTCTAGATCTCACTAAATCTCTCTAAATCTTTGATCATTTAACTTGTTTAATCTTGTTTAAATGTGATCTAATCTTCTACTCTTTCCTTCTTCCCTTAAGTGCAAGAGAAGAACTTCGGTCATCTTCAAGATCCGAAGTTATGTAGTCTAGTTAGTCCATTTGTAACATTTGTTACATATAGATTGAGTCCATGTCTTCCAATCTTTAGTAGTGTGTAGATCCAAATGATGTATATATTTGGATGGGTTTATTGTGGGTTGGTTAGTATTTTAGGCTTTAAAATACATTGGTGAAGTGGTAGATTGGTTCTAGCTAAGATTAGGACTCGACATTTAGCTTAGTGTCGGAAAATAATGTAAGCGACGTGGTTTATGTGTTTAGGCCATAAAACACAAGGTTTGTTATGTTGGGCCATAAAACATAACGGGTTTGGTTGTACCCGAAGAAGGACTCGACATCTAGCTTAGTGTCGAAAAATAATGTAAGCATTGGTATAAGGTTTTCTCCGCCGAAAGGAAGCTTGTTGATTAGTGAACCACTATAAATCATCGTGTCGGTTTGCATTTTCTTTTACCTTTCTCTTTACTTATGTCTTTACATTTATCGCTTTACTTTTACACTTGCATTGTGCTTATGATTGTGTGAATTGTTGTGTATGTTGTGTTAGTCATGGTTGTGTAGCTCTTTGTAGTAAACATTGTGAGTGTGGATATATTGGTAGAATATGCGCTAGTTATTGTAAATCCATTATCGACACTTCTCATATTGCGTCAAACTTGATTGGTGATTTGATACAAATGATCTAGTCTGAAAACCTCTTCTGGAGGCGGTCCCATAATTCAGGCGGCCCCCCCTCTGGATGTACCGGCGGCCACCATATATTTTATGGGACCGAACCGACAGAGGTGATTTAATAATTGATACAAAAGATTTAAAGTTTTAAACGTATTCACCCCCCCCCCCCTCTACGGTTTCCACAATTGGTATCAGAGCCACGTCGCTCTAGTTTTCAAAACAAATGGTTTTTAAAATAGAGTACGATCCATGTATCAAATTACCCATGAAGGGGGATTAAATATGAAAAGTGTTTTGTTATTTGATTCGTACTAATTTTGTTATTAAATATACTTTGTATACTAGCTTGAAGAAAAATTTACTCAAAAGAACTTGGAAGTGTCAACTTATGTTTGTCTAAGTCGTAAGAGTAGAAATGATGTCCAAAACACGAAATTTATGTGCTGGAACAACTTTTTAAAGTCATATGTTCTACAGTTAAGTTACAAAATGATTTTGAACAAAAAACGTGTTTTGGGGTCACTGATGGCGGTCCCATAAATGTTCGGACGGCCCCAAATATATATGGAGGTCGTCACCTTTATGGGGGCCGCCTGTCTGTTTCGTTAGTTTTTGGCAAACTTTAAAAAATCATATAAAATCAACCGTACGTCCGTAGAAGTCGTGCCACCCGCCATTTCGAAGATAATTGAGTCTACTTTCTTTTAAAGGAACTTTCAATACTTCATTCTTAAATTAAATAAGTTAGAAATGCAAAATACTACATAGTGGTCAAAACTTTATGTTTCATTTTGACGTAAAACTTGTAGTTTATTTTTTCTTTTAAGCCAAGCATTTCTAGTCAATGTATCTTTGAAAAATGGTACATTTATATTTTCAAGACATTGATCTTGATTAATTTTTAAAATGGGGAGGAAATTATTTTATTTACGAATAAAATCAAGCTAAGTATACATCATTGTATTTAATACACAAAACGACGACGAATATCTTTATGTGCATGCTAAATGATTATGTGTATTTACTTGTATCGTATTTTTGTTAATAGATATTATTAAATGAGCATTGCTACTTGTAATTGAGCTACTTATTTATCTAAACACACATGCCATGTACACTATTTATTTGTTAATAGTTTTTCGGATTATGCCTAATAGGAATTACGTTAGATCTCTTGCGTTAAGTTGCAAAATTGTTTGTGCACTGCATATAGGCATAGATTACTATATTTACAAGTGTTACATAAACATCTTGTAGATCATTTTGAGTGTAGTAACCCATTTAGAAATGAGAGTTAAATAGTTTGTCAAGTGTGTGGAAAAATAATGTCCTAAGATCATATTTTAAAACCCATCATTAAAATATTTCCAACACATTATCTCTCTTCCAACAAAATGTTATAAATATTTTCATCATCTTGCGTTGTTTGACCTTGGATTGGTTAAACAAAATAAAAGATTGTATTAATACATTGGTAATTAAGTAAATGAAATTTTTTTTTATAACTTTGCTTGTTCTTGCATTTGTTCTAACATACACACATAATTATATTCTTTTTATAAACGTATAGTATTTTACAAACGATGTGTGTTGTATAAAAATGGTAAAGAAAATCATTAATATACTCATAAAATGTCAAAAACTATGCATACTATACATATCAACAAATAGTTTTTCACACAAGCAAAATATATGACAATCTTGAAGTAAGAAATTAACTTGTCATTATTCATAACCTCACCTCACAACTAGTCTTAGAATTAATGGAACACACTATAAAAATCTTTATTTGTTTTCTTTTAAAAAGAGTGTTCGTGAGGGTCAAGAAAGATTTCGAATATATATCGATTCATTATTCAAATTATGATTGATATTATTGTCGAATCTAATTGACAAGTTTTCGAGTATGGATAAGAAATCGGATTCTTATTTGTCTAGCTTTAAGATTATATCAAAATATAACAAGAGATATTATCTTAAACCTACATACTCAATCACACTCGATTGATATGAAAATAACACAATCCCTATTTTGTTTCCCCAAAGAAGGAAAAAAAAAAAATGATAAGAATATGCATCAGATCATAACACCCCTTTGTGTAGTATGATTTCAAAATTGAGTCTACTTTATCCAATAGTGTGTTCCAAATATTTTGCAAATAAATGCATAAAATACACAATAAGTAGGATTGACGACTTGAATATTCAACCGAAAAACTCAAGTAATTTACCATGCAAGCAATTGGTAAGAGATCGTTGTTTCTAAAAATCCAAACATAGAAAAATGAAAACATATGCAACTTTGCTCAAACAATTCATAAGCACAACTCAAAACTCAAACATCTTCGTTATCAAAACTACTCTACATTACCAATAAGCATAATATTTCTTTCTCACAAAATGAGAACCTTTAACAATCTAAGGTTTAGGATTAGGAAGAATTGAACATATTCCACAAACCATTATCGTGCTTTCTTTCAATAAATGATCGTAAGAGGATTTTGAATATGAAGATGATTATTATTCAAACGATAATCAATCTCATCATTCAATCTAATTACAAAATTGGAATATGAACATGAAATCGAGACTAGGATTTATCTAGATCACGGAAATATCAATCAAATGATCATAGATACTTTTTCAAGTCTACATATTTAACCATCCTCGGTTATTACATGAAATCACAAAGTCGGTTGTAAGACAACAAGATTAGTCATCAAATTGCAACTCACACTTGCAATGAAGATGTCTCATTGAGTCTAAAGTGTTCAAATGTTGTGTTATTAGTTATGGTTAAATTATACATGCTAAACTTAACACACTCTGGGTAGGATTGACGACTTGTAAATTTCCATCAGGAAACTCATAAGTACTCCAACTTGATGAGAAAGACTTGGATGTCATTTCCGAAAACTCAAATTGAGAACTCTCATAACTTATATAAGATTCTCCTAATAACCTAATGTCAACACTATCTCTCAAACAATAAGAAAATGATCCTTGTTCAAATTTGGTACCTCCACGGATCGATGGATCCTTTGTCTTAGAATTATCTTTAGTTTGGGTAAATCCGCCATATGGCATTATATTTAAAACATCATCCTCTTATGAATCACTTTCTTAAAAGTCCAACATACATGTAACTATCCTTTAGTAAATCATCATTATTTATACAAAGAAACATTCACAAGATCTATTAAGGTAAATAACCTTAATTGGATTTCTTTCATAAAAGACATGCAAAGGTGTATTCTTTTAACACTCTCATTATAGAGCATTACACATTGTCACTCTTTAGCATACTCCTAGGTCCTAGATGACTCATTCTTCCTTATACCTACAACAATTTGCTTTCTCTCTCATTCAACCGTAGAATTCCACACATCTTGATTAGGATTATATGAACCGGAATTAAAGCATGTTAGTTGAGTCATGGAGTTTAGCCCTCAATATGAAAAGATAATACAAATTTTATCTTTGCTACACTTCATTAGGCAAATATAGGAATACTATTTTTTTCTAACATAAGAATGACTACTAGAGAATCTATAGCACTAGAAATTCAATTTGACCTAACGGTTGAATTGCTTCCAAGAGTGAAGTTGGGTTCATGGTATAACCCATAAAAATGGTCATGTTTAGCCTGAATTGAGCACCACTAGTGATAGTCTCATATTCATTCTCTAATTTGATTAAAATGCCTCTTCCTAAATATGCTAATTAATAGTCTACATTCGATAGACTTTGTATTCCATTAGGAGTGCACACTAAGCCAAGTAGAATATTCGGTTTATTCCTTTAGTCAATCTAACTACTTGCATTCACATAGTTCTTTTGAAGTTCAAGATGATAACGTGCTCCCACATAATGCAATTATATGCTTTCATGTTTATCTTAATGCTCAATGTTTATTTGCTTAGCTATTGAATGCATGTTTGTTGTAAAAGCGTTTGCCTTTTTCTAGCAATTTAGATAAAATATCTCTTAGTTTATCTAAATAACACATGCTCCTAAATGTGCTAAATGCTAAAATGGTGTTTACCTGATGATTACATTTAAAATTAATGAGTCATGAATTGAGTTGCGTCATCTCACATAAACTTACATGTTAATTGTGGCACCTACACTATGTTAGGTTAATGTAATTACTAAATAAGGTGTAGATGTCATATAGTCTTACACGATTAAACATGTTTTTATGTGGTTTGATGCTGCTTAAATAAACTTTCATGCTTATATCTGATATGTCGTTATACAACTATGTATAATATTTTCTTCACACTAGATTATCTTTCCTTCGTGTCCGAGTCACTAATCTAAAATTTTCAAAGAGTCATAAAAAATGGTCTTACATCTATAGAGACTTCCTTCACATATTTTTAACACCATTCCCCCTTTCATTCCAAATAATCGCACATCTTGTCAAGAAAAAAGTTTAGATGCACATCTAATACCCTTCAAAGTGTTTGACAACTTAAATATTTCCATCAAAGATATTTCAAGTATCTTAACTTCAATCACAAACATTAAAGGTCAATATTCGGAAATCCCTATTTAAAAGCCTTTTTAACAACATTAGTTAAAAAGCTCTCCTTTTCTTTTCGACGACAATCCTCTTCTCTTCAACAAACGAAAACATTCTATCCGCTATTGAACGAAACATTCTTTCTCTCCGAAGAAAGCATTCTTTCTCTTTGACGAAAACACTCTTTATCTTTTGATCACACCTCTTCCTTCTCACTTAACCTCGCCTCTACAACCATAGAGATGGCTAATCTCTTTCCTCTACTATTCCCGCTATCACCTTTAGGATGAACCTTAGTACTCGTCTATGATATTGTGTTTATGAACCTTCATAATTACTCGAGAAGACCAACCCATCCGTCTTGAATGTCAAGCTCATCGACTCCATCTATTTATTGTTTTCTTATATTATTATTATTATTATTATTTTCACGTATGAAACACACCAAAGATACGTCAACATTTCCTTCGGGGCAATGTTTAAATGGAAATATCCCCATTCGAATAGGTTGCATCTGAAGATAACATCGTCGACATTCTTTCTTTACCCCTTAACCGCGAATCGGTAAATTTTCTTTGTCTAGGTCTAGGAATGATGGAACACATTCCGTAAATCTTTCTCTTCTTTTCTATTAGTCTCGATTCTAGTCTATTCTTTATTCCATGCATCGTGGAAACTTAACTACTTCATCCGAATACTTTTGTATTATTAATTACTAGCGAAATTGCAAATAAAATGTCACTCCTTTCCAAACAAAACGAATTCGTCAAGCCCTAAACTCCACGCTCCTAGTTGGACGGTCCCGGCGGCCTCCAGATCTATTCTATACGGCCCCCAATATATCTGGGAACCAAACCGACATCAGGGTTGAGGATGTCTATCAATTCTTTCAAATCATTAAACGAACTCACCCTCTTATCTTTTCTACTGCTAAAAGCTGACGTCTTTCCTACACGCCAAACTCAATGCCCAATATCTCTCGTATAGGATCAATGGTCATCCTCACCATCCTAAACACTCACAAGCATCAATGCTTATTGTTTTAATAGTCAAGTTAATTTATAATGAAATGCTCTCATTGTCAAAATACAATCCGTACAATCATCATAAACTCACAAATATACCTCACATCTTGTCCTCACTTCTCGTAAACCTCTTTTTCACCTGAATGGTCTGTTCACTCTAAATGTTTCCACTCTTTCTTAATAATACCTTCTCAACTCGGATAGTCGTCTCACTTCCTAATAGTCTTTTTACTTTTTTTGACTTTTCTAATCTCACTTTTAAATAAACCATATCTTTTTCACATCTAATAAGTTCTTGTCTCCTCTAACGTTTTCCTCTCACGTCTTAAACGTATCTTCCTCTTTAAAATAGTCTTTGTTACTAATAAAAATTCTCCTATATCTCTCCTATCATAATTATTTCATTCAAAGTATTTAAGTAATTCGCGAAAAATGCAAATGACACTCCTTCGCTAAACTGCCAATTTACTAGAAAGTGAACAGGACATAAAGAAGATATTCAATCTCAAAAGTGATTACATATCACCACTTGTTGAGTCTCTCATCATTCTTCCACCATGATAGGAACTACCTCATTCAACATCCTACCTTTGTTCCTAAAATTGTCCAACACAATAAAACACCAAACAATCCTTTGAATTCCCAATCATCCACTTTTGTCTCGATAGGATCATATGCACATCAATTGTTAGTGCAAATGATATAACAATTTTTTTTCTATCAACCTCTCGTCAACACGTTCCTTCTTTAGTATCTGCTCATGGCCTTTTCCAGTACTTTTGGCTTCTATGGGAATCATTGCATTCACTTCCCAAGACACATCGTCTCCATCCTCGTCTCATTTTTCTTATATTCTTTTTAGAGTATATATATATATATATATATATATATATATATATATACTAACATATTTTGAAAATATATTAAGTGTCATTCGTCTACTTTTAAAAGGCCATTCTCATAATATTTTTTTGTCAATAAATAAATGAATCTCATACTTGTTTATTAAAAGCCGGTCTAATCTTTCTTCGTAAACATACGTCTCGATTCTCTTTTATTTCCAACATTTAGGTTATTTTAAAATTAATGATTATTTGTGTCTATTTTCTTTCTACTTGTCTCTTCTCAAAGTGCATACTTTAGATAATAAAACCTAAAGTGCAATGTCTATTTCCTCCGCTCAATGTTTTTGCTCAATGTATATTTGCACATTGTCCTACTAACTTTGTTTTGTAGCACAACAATATCTTGATTTCCTAGTTTCCACCAAACAAGGGGGAGCATACACCGAGGGGGAGCCTTGTAAGCACTCTAACTCAATAATTGCAATCAACTTCTTGAGCATCGATGGTAATTTATTTGATCCATGGATCCATTAGAGTCAATATACAAGGAATGATATTATCATAGGGACGCAATGAGCAAGGGGGAGCTAGGAGATATGTGGGTAAAAGCATGGAGTTGGTTAAACCATGATGATAGAAGACTTCACTAGGATGATGCAAGCTTACCTTTATAGGAAGATAGGATTGGAGATTGTCAAATACGATGAAGGGCTCATCCATACTCCAAATACTTCACCTCCTCCACTTCAAAATCGCCTCAACCTTATTTATCATATTTTCTTCTCATTCCTCTAACATATATACTTGGATCACTACCTTTTCCTCATTCATGTCAACCTACAAAACTCGAAGTACCTACCTTTTGTTTCTCCTGTGCCTACTTCTTCACCCTCTCATGACCTTTTCTAAACTATCTAAAGAAACACATAATCTCACCTTCACCTTTACTTCGCATACCTTCTTCTCATTTTGCATAATACCCGGAGCACATACCTCTTCTCATGTCTTCTTCTCAAACCTCTAACCTATATGCTTCAACCATTATTCCCATAATACCTTTTTGCTTCGACAAAAGGGGGAGAAGGGAGTGTAAACGAGTAACTTTTAAACTCTAACTATGGAGCAATAT
Source organism: Tanacetum coccineum (assembly GCA_026074375.1). Taxonomy (NCBI): domain Eukaryota; kingdom Viridiplantae; phylum Streptophyta; class Magnoliopsida; order Asterales; family Asteraceae; genus Tanacetum; species Tanacetum coccineum. The sequence continues at coordinate 19,050 of BQNB010054170.1, read as the reverse complement.
GTTACATAGTTTGTCATCATCAAAAAGGGAATATTTGTTTAGTGGCAAATTATTACATATTTAATCTATACAATCTCTTTATGTTTTGGTGATGACAAACATGTAACATGTAATGCATAACGTAAAGTACGCAAGTTACTGGTAATCACAAATCATCAATGCATACATGCATCAACAACACTCGATGTCTCAAGTCTGCATCAACACCAACATTTGTTTGCACCCGACGTAAATCACATAAGGTATGTACAAATAAATTAAACCCATGTATGGAGATCAAAGAAAAATATTTTTTTCTAACCATTACGACTCTACAAAAAGTATTTTTCATAAAAATAAATAAACACAAAATACCTTTTAATAAAAGAAATGTTTTATTTAAATATAAAATTTGAAATCTAGTTTTCCCCCCAAAATGGAAGCTTCTATACCATATACAACCTTCCCCACAAAAAGACAAAAAGTGAAGCGTAGTCTAGTGGCGGCCACCTTATACGGTCGGCGACCCCCAAATATATCTGGGCCCGCAAGGCCAACCGTGGCCGAAGACTGACAGCTTAGCTCCTATAAATATTGGGTCATCTCCAACTGAATCTCAACCCTTTTGCACGAATTTCTCCTCAGTCTTTCCTCTAAACTCACTACTCTCTCTAAATCCTTTGATCATTAACTTGTTTAATCTTGTTTAAATGTGATCCAATCTTCTACTCTTTCCTTCTTCCCTCAAGTGCAAGAGAAGATCTTCGTCATCTCAAATCCGAAGTTTATGAAGTTCTAGTCTAGGTCCATTTGAACATTTGTTTTACATAAAAGGATCGAGTCCATTTCTTCCAATCTTAGTAGTGTGTAATCCAAATAGTATATAATTTGGATGTGTTTATTGTGTGGTTGGTTAGTATGATAGGCCTTAAAATACATTGGGTGAAGTGGATGATATTAGTTCTAGCTAAGATTAGGACGCAACATTTAGCTTAGTGTCGGAAAATACTGTAGAGCAACGCGGTTTATGTGTTTAGGCCATAAAACACAAGGTTGTTATGATGGGGCCATAAAACATAACGATTTGGGTAGTAACCCGAAGAAGAACTCGACATCTAGCTTAGTGTTAGAAAATAATACAAGCGCCGAAAGGGAGCTTGTTGATTAGTGAAGTAACTCTCGAGTTCAATACTCGAGGAGTGGAGTAGGGCAAAGAGGAGCATCATGACCGAACCACTATACAAACATCAGTCATTTTCATTTTTCTTTTAACCTTCTCTTTACATATGTCTTTACATTTATCGCTTTACTATTACACTTGATTGTGCTAATGATTGTTGAATTGTTATCTATGATGTGTGTTAGGTCCATGGTTGTGTAGCTCTTTGTAGTAAACATTGTGAATGTGTATATATAGGTAGAATATGCACTAGTTATTGTAAATCCATTATCGATACTTCTCATATTGCGTCAAACTTGGATTGGGTGATTGAGTACAATGATCTAGTCTGAAAACCTCTTCTGAGGCGGTCCCTTTTAAATAGGGCGCCACCCTGATGTACATATATTTATGGGACTCGCCGACAAGATGTTTGATTTAATAATTGATACAAAATATTTAAAGTTTTTAAAAGGAAACGTATTCACCCCCCCCCCCCCCCCCCTCTCTGGTTTCCACAAACTTATTCAATAAGCTACATCGTAGCTTTACGCCTTGGTGTATTGTATTTATGTTGGGCCTTTCCCTTTAAGTCAAAAATATAGTTATTAAACTTATCCCATATATGTCCCCGATAATACAAAACGGTTAAATAAAACACAGCGACTTACTAAATAGAACTATCAATAAGCTTCACAATAACCAAGACGATAATAAGATCCGAACCACATATGCTTAAGAAATAAACTCGAGCGTTGGTCCTTGGGATGTGGGACGCGGCTAAAAAGCCACAGCAAACCAATATATTCGACGTTATTATTATGCCGAATAAAGTTTAAGCTATTTGTCCTTTCAAAATTAGCTAGTAAAAATAAGCTAACAAATTAAGCCAAAACAAAGTAAGCTAAAACAAATAATTCTCCTTTGCCTTTTCTATAGGCCAACCATACATAAGCCCAATTCAGCCCAAAATGAAATCAAAAAAATTTTTCCAAAAATCTTATTAATTAAAAGCCGAATAATAATAAGCAGAAAAAAGCTCATTAAATTGAAGTTACAAGAAACTAGCTTGAACAAAATTTTCATTTGATGATTTCTAATTTATACGCAACATATATAAGTCACATAAGCTTGAAAATAATCAAATAAGCTTTCCCATTAGCTTATTATATAAGCCGAATACAAATAAGCTATAACATACCATTTTGATTACACAAAAATTAACACGATCACAAAACTATACTTTCTTTATATTTCCTTTTACTATTTTCAAACCATAAGCATAACCTTTTAAAGTTTATGTAGTTTTAAAACTTATCTTTACAAAATAATTGTACAAACTAATAAGTATGCACTCAAGATGATTATGAAAGTTACAAGTTATTAAAAGATTTGAAGAATTACAAGTTTGAAGGGTTTTAGAAGGATGAAAAGACTAAAACAAAGACCCAAATGTTAATGATATCAATGATCAAACCTTCAACAAATCTTCAAGAGTTTTTTTTATCCAAAGATGACTAATTTTTTAATATATCTATATATGTGTGTAAGTTAATTGTGGCTAGAGACCAAGTAGAGAAAAAGAAAACTCAAATTGCTATGTGTGTGAAATGATGAGATTAAACTAAGAGATGTAAAATGGTATGTATTGCCATGATTTCTTCACTATCGATCAGACAAGACACTAAAAGTGTTCGGGTGAGTGTGGTGCGTGGGATAGGAAACAAGAGAATGGAGAGAAGCAGTGGGTCTTCGCAAAGGTGAAGCAGCCAAGAGCGAGATAGATCGCGCTAGGTGCTAGCTATCCAAAGCGCTAGTGAGGTTATGTGTTAGAAAGGGATGGGTTCGACTTAGATACCACGCTATTAGAACTGCTAGATACCAACACAACATTTCAGTAATTCTCAAGCGTTAAACGAGTGCATCTTGATTAGGGTGTGCCACATCCTGACGGTGTCGTAGTTCCTGGCTCAGCTTTACAGACATCGCGACTAGCAAGGAGGGTGTGTGTGGGACCAGAATGTTTGCCAGGATGATTTTAAGCTGATGCTAGTGCTTCTTGTATGATTTAATTTCTAAGTCATCCATGCATATGCTCATGTTTTAAGTAAATCAGGATTCACGTAAGTAACGAAACGTATAACGTATCTCCAAATGTTAACAACCCCCCCCCAAATTAGGTCGCATCGGAAATAAGGGTCCCGGGGCGTGTTACTTTCATAGATTCAATAACACAAGATATATATAGAACGACCGAAAAAGTCGTTAAAACCGATACAAATTGATTTAACAAAGTAATTTGTTACATAAGCCCGAAGCTTCACTGTGTTTTCACTTTTTAAATTACAAAGATTTCAAGCCCACTATCAGATCTATACAACATGTAATGCGGACAAAATCTTAATGCATGATATTCCCAAATCAAAACCACCAATGTATCCCTTATCTCGTGCTTTATTGACCACTGAAAAACATTGCTTTTAAAAATCAACAATAATGTTGAGAATTCATAGGCTTATCACACAAGAATTTCCCAAGTGTATAGATAAAGCAACTGATGCAGACATCAAATAAATTAGTTACTTGCCCTAGACTCATTACAACTGAATGCTCGACATAAATGAATACCATATAAATGGCCTACATTGCCCGTGATGATGTTCTAACCCGCAACATCCTATATTCGACATGGTATACGTTTGTTTGCCCAGTGATAGCTAATCACCCGAACGGGGATGTCAATCCCAATAGATCTATTCATAACATTCGCGCTCACAATCCAGTAACTGACAGTTCATGATAATGGGCTCAACTAGGGTTATCGCTACTTAGGCAACACGTAATCATAATATAAAACTTATCCACTTGTGTCCAATTATAAAACAGTGCATGTTTCTCACCCTAAAAACTTATAAAACAAATCATGTAAAACGTGGGGCTATGAACTCACCTTGAGTGAGCGAATATCAAGTGTATCACAGAAAATGCGTCACGGTAATGATCGAGTGCAACCTAATCCAATATAGGTCGTATAAGTACTAATCACATTGGGTAACTACTACCATTATAATTCTATATAGCAAATCACTATCTAATTGTTTTTAGTGAAATCATATTTATAAAGTCAAAACGTTTTATAAAATATCCTTTGTAAAAATGACATAACTTTCACGTTTCAAGTCCGTTTCTTGCGTTTCTTATGTCCACGCTTTCGTATTAAGACGACGTATCAAAATATGACATTTTTGTATTTCATGTCCTCTGATGAACAGTGATTTTTACTGTTCATACCAGTTATAAACTTATTTTTATAACTTAAATTAACGTAAAACTCGTAAGCGTCGTATTTTATTCGTTATAGCTCCGTTTTTAGCGTTTCTTTCGAGCACGTCTTCGTTATTGAAAGTTCTATCAATTTATTGATGTTTTCAAAATATATGTTTCTGTCATGAATAGTAACTTTTATAAAAATAGTTTTATAAAAGTATTTTTATACATTTTAAGTATATAAACTCGCGTAATTCATAACTTCTTCGTTTTTAATTGAAAAATTACGTTTCTTATTGTTTTGGAATCCTAAAAATATGTGTGATTTAATAAAAATACCAAACCTTCTGTTTGTAGAATTTTTATAACAAGTTTTTATAAAATTCTTTTATAACTCCAGTTATTATCGTAAAACTCGTAAACTACGTATCTTTTTCGTTATAAATCGGTTTTTCGAGTTTCTTACCTTTTTGGAATCGTCATGAGATGTAGTATGTTTATAAAATATAAAATCAATGCCTAAAAATTTGTGCCAAAACAGCCCCTAAATATCTTTTTGAGTTTATTTGTATAACTTTGTTTTATAACTTTTTATTTAGTAAACTACCACAAGTCTTCCAATATTCTTAATATACTATGTCTTACATATAATAGTGTCCATTTGTCCACATATACCACATGGGTCGATGATATCAAGATTAAAAAGTCATTAACCACACTGAATCAATAATCTTTCACTAATAACTTTTAACGACAAGATATACATATACAATTTTACACTTAACCAACATGTTACAAAACTATACTCCCATTAATCAGGATATTACCAATCACACTAACATATGAAAAAGTGTACAGAATGATGATCACAAGTAAAAACTCTTTTTACATGTTTAAAAGTCCTAATGGTGATTTTTGCTAAATAGAACTTATATACACATAAAATGATAAATGTAAAGACATAAAGAGTTTTAGATGACCTTAATGAGATGTATGATGATAACCAACACAATCTAAACCCTTGTTTAGATGAAAAACCAAAGCTTGCACACTTGAAAACCCTAGTTTTCCAAGAAAACCCTAATCTTGCAATATTTGCTTCAATACTTGTAAACCTTTAACCAACCCTTGAAAACAACCATAAGACATCTTAGATATGATGTAGGTATGTGTGTAAATGTGTTGTATAAATTTGGTATGGATTGTGTAAGGTGGTGTGTTGTTGTCGTGGCCAAACAAGAGAAAGGATAAAAAGATAGTTGATTTTCTTAATTTTTTTGAGAGTGGTATGTTATCTACTATATACAAGACTTTATATTATAACAAGACTAGTCAAATGAGGTATCGGAAGTCTTAGACAAAGGGGAGTAAAACAGGTAGTCCCTTATGGGTCTAGGATGGGCAATTTACTTGAAATTGTCTCATGGTTTAATTGAAAAGTGGATGTACAATGCAAGTTGCAAGACTTTGTGATATTTCTTTGTATCTCTTGCTACAAATCCGGCCATAGATGCATATGTATGATAATATTTTAGGTAAGTATTGGTATTGGGTAAATTGTGGTTATTGTGTTGAAATGTCGCAGAAAAGTTTTTGTGGTTCGGGTATGCCTAAATGTATTTTAATAGTGAAAATAGCAGTAAACCGTTACGCAACCAATAAAATAAAATGAACAATGTTAATAATTATACTCAAAATAATTACTTAACACTTGCTTGATGTAAACATTTAATGTTAGAGCCCTATTACAATGAACGATAATTTTTTAGCTTACTCTCTTTAAACTTAAGCGATTACGTTAAAAGCAAATCTCAATAACTAAAAAATACATAGTGAATTTATTGACGACATCAATGACCCTAAAACCACGGGGTGTTAATGTGTCTCCCCCCGTTAAGTGAGCCTTGTCCTCAAGTCTTAAGACGCAGCACTTGACGACGGTGCGGTCTTTTTGAAGAGGTGTGGATATTTCTTCCTGAATTGATCTTCGCGTTCCCATGTGAACTCAAGACCTCTCCTAGAGTTCCATCGAACCTTGACTAGTGGAATACGGCTTCGCTTCAACCGTTTAACTTCACGGTCCATGATTTCTATAGGTTCCTCGACAAACTGAAGCTTGTCATCAAAGTGAAGTCCATCCAACAGAACGGCTAATGGTTCGTCGGCATAGCACTTTTTCAAGTTGGATACATGGAATGTATTGTGAACCCTGCTTAGCTCTTCTGGAAGCTCAAGCTTGTAAGAAACCTCTCCAACCTTTTCTAACACCTTGAAAGGTCCAACATACCTAGGGTTCAACTTCCCCCGTTTGCCAAAACGTACGACCCCTTTCCAAGGAAAAACTTTAAGCATAACTTTATCCCCAACCTGAAATTCCATCGGTTTACGCTTTAAATCCGCGTAACTCTTTTGTCGATCGCGAGCAGCTTGCATTCTCTGCTTGATTTGAACGATCTTCTCAGTTGTTTCTTGCACTATTTCTGGACCAGTGAGTTGAACTTCTCCAACCTCGGCCCAACAAACGGGTGAACGACACTTTCGACCGTAAAGTGCTTCAAATGGTGCAGCCTTGATGCTAGCGTGATAGCTATTGTTATACGAGAACTCGACTAATGTCAAATGGTTAACCCAACCCTTTACAAAGTCGATTGCACAAGCACGCAACATATCCTCGAGAGTTTGAATAGTCCTCTCGCTTTGTCCGTCTGTTTGTGGATGGTACGCAATACTCATATCCAGACTAGTACCCAAAATCATTATCTGAGTAACCTCCAGAAATTTGATGCGAACCTAGGGTCAATCTATCAAAAATAAGTCAAGAGAGTATTCTATGCCTTGTGACCACCTCCTTTAGGTACATTCTTGCAAGTTTATCCATCGGATCAGTCTCTCTCATCAGTACAAAGATTGCGGACTTAGTGAGTCGGTCAACAATCACCCAAATGGTGTCGTAACCTTGTGACGACTTAGGAAGCTTCGTGACAAAATCCATAGTGATGTTGTCCCACTTCCATTGAGGTATATCGGGTTGTACCAACAATCCTGATGGCCTTTGATGTTCTGCCTTGACCTTGGCATAAGTCAAACATTTGCTAACATAGGTGGCGATGTTTGCCTTTTTATGGCCACCAATATAGCTTTTTCATGTCTTGGTACATCTTTTTAGAACCCGGATGGATAGAATACTTTGACTTATGGACTCGTACATGATCACTGTCCTCAAATTCAACTATAGCAATGGTAACCAAACTCACTGCGCATTAAGCATAGAGTTTCCATCCTCACCGCCGGCCCCCCCTCCCCCCTCCCCCTATCCTCCCCTACACCCCCCCCCCCCCCGCCGCCCCCCCCCCCCCCCCCCCCCCCTGCTCTCGCACGGGGTTCCAACGTTTCCCTTCTAAATTTCTCCGGATCTATAGAATTTTCAACCAACATACCTCCAACATCTTCGTTCTTAATGTTCTCTAGTTTTCGTGCTTCAGTTTGAGCATCCAAAATTTGTTTGGGAAGATTCAAACTATAGTTCATGACTAAGGCTCGGACCCTTAATGGTGGCTCTCGTTCCTTCCTGCTCAAGGCGTTAGCGACAACATTTTCTTTCCCTGGGTGAAATCAATACTCGCAATCGTAACACTAATGCAAATCTAACCAACGACGCGCCTCATATTCAGCTCACAACTTTTGATTTAATAATGTGTTGTAGACTTTGTGATCCGTGAACCCGTACACTAGGTTCCTACAAATAGTGTCTCCAGAGTTTCAAGAGAAACTACGCTCCAAGTTCCAAATCATAATCGTATAGTTCCTTCTCATGAAATTTTCAGTTGCGTGATGCTAAGCAATCACCTCCTCTCAGTAGCATCAACACAGCTGATTAAAGATTGATTGCTAACCCTTTTTAAATATATATATATATAAATAAATATATAATACTTATAATAAGGATAGTCAAAAAAAATCTCAATTATAGTAAACCGGGAGTATGATTCCCGGGTCGTTATCCCAACGAGGAAACAATTGAAAATCGGTTGACGTTTTGATAATCGATTCATGAATGTGAACAAGATTTAGATTGGTTTTTCTAAAACTAATGTAAAATTAAGCAAAAAAAAACCCCCCCCACTTTAAAAACAATTAAGGCAAAACTATTTTAAGCTAAAAGCGCAAAACGGGGATCCTAAAAACGCGACTAAAAACTAACTAAGGCAAATCTTAACCTAAAAATGATCTTTTGTATTTTATAAAGTTCCTAATTAACTAAAAGATAAGAACTAAGAAAACTAGACCAAAAACGAAAAATGATTATATTCTTAAAAACACTAAAATTCGTGACCGAGATATCAATCCTGCTCTTTAAAAAATCAATTTTGCAATTTAACCCATAACGAAAGCAAATCCAAATTTTCCTAGTCCTAAATGTTAAAAGAAAATTTTCTAAAAAAGAATTATATTTTTTTGACTTTTTTATAATTTTTTATGAATTAAAAACGATTTTAATGAAATTAAATGTTTAAAAATACTAAACTATTTATAAAAATTCTAAAAAAATAGCAAAAGTAGCTTGAACAAAGCTTATTCTAAGAAAAATACGATGGGTAACACAGCTTATCAAATAAGCTGTAAAATAAGCTAAAACGGCTTATTAACCAAAAGGGCTAAAACGTATATAAGTAATTAATTATGCAAGATAAAATCGAAAAAGACCCAGGGCGATGAGCTGTGTGTGTAGTGTAAACTGTTATGGTTGAGGGGGGGGGGAATGGTAGAGGTCCCGGGTTCGAGTCCTGCTCACCTGGAACTTCCTCTAATCCCAAACGTTTTTGCTTTCCATTTTTTTGACTTAAAAATAAGCAACTTTTACAAAACCACTTTTTTTATAAACCACAAATAAGTACTAAAATAAGCTGAATAAGGAGACAAAATAAGCCAGACTATACTAAGCCTTAAAATGACTAACTGTTAAGCTATTTAAGCACTTAATAAGCAAATGTAACTAGAAAATAAGCTAAAGCAAGAACTTAACTACACCTAATAAACACTTTTGAACAAAATTAAGCAACTACAATAAGCTAAAATGACAGTTTACTGAAAAAGCTATAAAACTTAAAGGTTTTAAGCTAAAAAGCAAATAAGCTCAAACTAAAGGAAATAAGCTAAAATGGGCTTAAACTAACCTAATAAGCTAAACTAAACCTAAATTAAGCAAATGCAATAAGATAATAAGTCTAAATAAGCAAATTAGCTTTTTGGCCAAAACTCATATGTCACACCCCGCCAAGGCGGAAGCACGAGGTGTAACTTCATGGATATCGTTACAACACAATGGCGTCTACTATAGAGATACTAAAAAGGAAAAGAAAACAACTACAGGGGACACTATGTGTCATAACAATACCCAACACAAGATAAAGGAGTCTTGCATTATTAAGTAATGTCATACACGCAAAAGCATAAACCAACATAAAAGTAAATCAATCTCAAACTTAAATTATCCAGCAGAACATAAGTCTAAATCGAAAGAACAAATAAGAAGAACTCCACAAGCCAATCCTAAGGTCTCTCTATCCACTTCTCCTAGCATCATTAGTCTCAACCTGAATACCTGAAAATGATGCTCAAAAACGTCAACATAAAGTTGGTGAGAGTCATAGGTTTAAGACACGAATTAAAATTTATCCAACCAATTACTGTGATAAAAGAAAACACTACATGACAATAAATGAGCTATCATATAGGCTAACATGCAAAACAACAAACCAAACACACTTGGGTAGGAACGTTACCCCCGATCCACAACAATCCAAGAAGGGCAGGCGTGCCCTCGACCCAAGTCATGACTCTACTTGATCACATCACAACACATCAAAAGGGGCAGGAACGTGCCCACGATCCAAGCCAACCCGGCTCCAATTGACCACAGCACAATACATTTAGCACATACACACATAATAGCCACGTAAAGTCCATGCATTTTAGACAACCAATTATCACAGTAATCAAATCATTTCAACATTTCAAACCATTTACATCATTTTTACCCCAATAAAATTGATTCGTGGTATAGTACACACTTATATAGCAACCCTAATACAGATTCTAACCGAATGCCCTTGACCAAGGCAAAATTACTCACATGTTGTACGCTATTGCTGAGCGCAGGTGGCTCATTAAGCCCCGTACATGGTCTGGCCTTGCCTGCATATGGAGCGCTTTGAAATGCAGGACGTCAAGCAGTCCTTTGGGAATGTTGTGAAGTGTGCATTGGCACGTGGTTAAGGGGAAGCGGTTGGGAGCTGCATGGAAAGAGTGTTGTGAAGTGCCTGTCCGCAAGGTACCTGGATATAATCATAATGCATCTGAGGAGTTGTTGCTGCGTGGAGGCGATGAAATTATCTAGATATGGCCTCATATTCACAGCTGGGAGCGTGACAGGATTACCCATAGGTGTGATTACATGGCGGGGTTAACCTTGGCTTAGGAATGCAACGATGGGCGCTGAGGCCCAGCTGATTTTTTTCTCAAGCGGAGTGGACAAACTGCAGTTCCTATCTTTGCTGTCGCGTGACAATCCTTAATCCTTTTGCCCTTTGAGAAGGAGATTCGTTTGAGGAGTCTTAGAGGCCCACGCCATAAGGCTTGCTTAGAAAGGAAGGGGTGCGAAGGGCATGGGCAATATTAGCGGTGTTGGTGCAGCGCACATCCCCCGTTCTGATGGAGTACCAGTTCTAGCGTTGGCGAATGTGTCACAAAAGATAGTTGTAACTTCTGGGGAAGCTTGAGGAGGCTGGAGATGCTGCGTACCAAGTTGGCAGTTCAGAGCGAAGTCGTTGTCACAGTATCTAGGCTTTCTTCCTTGTGTGAACTTATCGTTTTTGTGTATGTTGGCAAATTTTGTTTAATCAAACTCATGGTTCTTTTGTAAAAGCTATCCTTTTGGACCCATAGTATGGGTCGTTTGTTGTTGTGGCATGTGCGATTGTACGCACACAATATTAGTTATAAAAGTTGACAATATGTTTGTGCACAATTAGTTGCCTTTTGCATGAAAGACTTGTTTGTGATGTGCCATTTGTCAAATTGTTGTGAACATAGTCATTACAAAGTTCATGACTGCAAAATATGCTAAAGTTTATATGGTATGGGTTGAATTACCAATTACATGCGGCAGTACCGCGAATACCATACAAGAAGTCAAAAGTTTTGACTCCTAATTTGTTAAACGTTTTTGCACCTTGTGCGCTGCCTGCGCATCCATGGGGAATGCGCATTTAAAATTACTCCAAAGTCTTGAGTGAAAGGTGGTTTATACAAGGATTCATGATCACATTGTTGATGGGTTTGCAACCTCTTACTAAACGGAGTCATTTAGTAGGTTTACTCATCCTTTTTCCATCGTGGGGTTATTTAGGTGCATGCACGCGGCGTAGGCACAGATAATGTAACAACAATATTGATCATAAATAGATAAATCACAATAAGCATGTAATGTGTTTGTGGTAGCGGAGTTAGCTAGAAACCGCGACATTTAATTAATACTTGCAAAAATAAAAAACATTTGTCTTAAAAAAAATAAGTACGCATATACCCAGTGAGCACTTCCCTAAAGATAGCATTTCTTGAGATTGCAGATATTCCACGTGCGGGGCAACTCAGCCCATCCTGTACGCACTTGGATGTTCTTTTTCAAGGATTCCGTAACCTCGTAGGGTCTCTTCCCGACTTTTGGTCCCAGCTTTCCTGTGTCTTCTGCGTGGCTTGCGTCGTTAGCACGATACACGAAGTCTCCTGGTCTAAATGAGACTCTTCGAACTTTAGCGTCATAGTATCCCTTCATTTTTAACTTGGCTTTTTCCATCAGGTATTGGCTGTTGTTCGCGCCTTTTCTCCAATATGTCCAAGTCTTACGTTCGCTCGTCGTCATTGGTTGCGATATTGACCTCCGGCGGTACGAATAGTGGCTTCGATTTTTTGGGCAGGTATAACGGCTTCCGTCCATAGATAAAAGAGAAGGGAGTGTCCCCTAGTGTAACTTTTATTGTTGTGCGAGTGCCCACAAGACATGTGACAATTCCTGTTACCCACCTGCCTTTTGTCTATCCAGGCGCGCTTTTGATTCCTTCGCCCAGGACCTTCGATTTGGTCCTGCGCTCAACTTTAAACCATTGGTTTGTGGGTGTTTAACGACGCATATCGCTGTGTAATGCTTAATCTCGCGCACCAGTCTGTGAACGGGTTATACAGAATTGTTTCCCATTGTCCGAAAATATTTTCCAGGTATCCAAAAACGGAACAATGTTCACTACCTAAACAAATGTTTTACCTGATTCCCTGTTGATTGTGGCGACCGCTTTCGCTCGATCCATTTAGTAAAGTAGTCTTTATAAGCACGATAAGGAATTTCACTCCTCCCGCGCAACTGGGAGGGACCAGCGATGTCGATTACCCACTTGTGGAAGATGGCCATGGTATGGTGATGGGTGTTAGCTCTGTTGTGGTTGGCGCGGGATTGGTCTATGTACTTGGCAATCATTCGCCATTTCTTTATCTGGTCGCAAGTGCGTCGCGGTGCATGGTGATGGCAGTAGTACCCAGACCGTTAAGGCTCTTGCTACAACAGATCGTGGTCTGAGGTGCATTCTGCATGATCCCGCATGATCTAGCGGGCACATAGTCTGGCCCGAATAGGTCGACGCATCGGCAGCCATTGGTTGTAGGAATGAATGGTCGATAGAGGGACACCATTTCGAAGTTCGAATTTTATCTTCCGCGGGCGGCGATTCGCGGGCATCCTTTTGTTCATGAGGGAGGTGCCCTTGCTTATTGAATTCAATGAAAGGGGTCTTCCACGTTGGATCCTGTCCTCTTTCATCGTAGTATTCACCATCTCGAGGATGGATTTGTTCTTTAAGTTTCGCCAACACTGCCTTTGATAGGTTCGCGGAGCTTGTGGATGCGTTCTACTTAAGGCATCGCTTTTTTGTTGTCACCTCTAGGGAACTTGCCTAATGGTGAATTATCAAAGCCTGGATTAGCGACTTGGTCTTGTTCGAGGTATGAATCATGTTGTCTTCTTTAGCCACATATCGCCCAACATTGGTTGGCTACTAATCGGGAGTCCACATTTGATTCTAGGTTTTGTGTACACCATTGAGCTACAATGCGTAGTCTACTAATTAGGGCTTCGTTACCTCCGCTGTTGTGCGTTGGCTGTGAATTCAAGTGCAGTGCGTAAGTGAATCCATTCCTTCCGGGTTAGTGAGGATGAGGCCTGCGCCCGACCCATCCACGCATGACGATCCATCCGTGAATAAGATCCATGGTTCTTGGAGTTTTACTTCGCTCTAGGGGAGCACAACATCGGTTTCTGGTTTTTTAATGAGAAAATCGCAAGTATCTGTCCTCTTCACTGCGGGTGCTCGTCGGGGTTCTATAGAAGATGTTATGCTCCCTTAGGGCCAACACGCTCCACTTTTGCAATCGCCACGATAGCATAGGTTTAGAGATAACTAGTTTGATGGGTTGATTCTGTGATTACCACTATTCGGTGCGCTTGGAAATATTGTCTGCGCAGTCTTTTGGCGGCAAATAACTAACGCCAGGATCAGTTCTCCATTGCGTATAGTTGATCTCCGTTTTCCTTGAGTGCTTTACTTAGAAGGAATTACTGGTGTTTGTCACGGAGTCCTATCTGTCAGTAGCACGGCGTAATCTGCCCATGCGTCGGGATAATACATAAATCAACTCCTCCCTGGTCGGGTGCGGACTAGCGTGGGGAAGTGTGCTATATGCTGCTTGAGCAGCGTGAAGCTTCGTCTGCTTCTTGTAGTCCAACGGGATTGTCTCCCTTCTTCGTACATTCTGAGTGTTGTTGAACAAAGTGGGAGTGGACTATTGTCTGCGACATGGATTGGAACTATTCAAACCGCTAATTTTCCATTTAACGACTGGACTGCTTTCAGCGTGCGCGGTATGAGGACGTCGGTGACAGCTTTTTTTTTGTCTTTTCTGGACACGGCTTGATGCCGTCGGTTTTCAAGTATCCGCGGAATCCACCCCCACTTGACCTTCTGTTAGCCCCAAATGTGTATTTTTTAGGATTTAGCTTCCATATTGATTTTTCGCAGTGCCCTGAAAGTTTACTAACAATTGTCGCGCACAACTCATTTCGGTGTGGTCTTTATACAAAGCGTCATCGACATAGACTTCCAGGTTGCGGCCCACTTGCCCCTCGTACGGTTATTACAGTGTAGTCGCTGGTAGGTGGCACCGCATTATTTAGGCCTAAAGGCATCCTTTGTATAGCATAGACACATGACTTGTGTGAAGGCTGTCTTTCATCGTCATTCCTTGGCCATTTGGATTTGGTGATCCCTTGTATGGTCCAGGACAGCCTTGAAGGGGTATCCGCATAAGGACTCCACTTTCCAGTCTATCTCCGGTAGTGGATAGCAGTCTTGTGGACATGCTTTGTTAAGGTCAGTGAAGTCCACGCACATCCGCCAGCTACCATCGTTCTTTTTGACCATAACTGGGTTGGAGAGCCAGTCTGGTAATAGACTTCTCGCATGATACCTGACTCCAGAGTTTAGGTACCTCTCCAGAATGGCCTCTAGCGCGCTCTAGGAGCATTGCCCGCGTTTTTTCTGCCTTTATAGGGAGTATCCTTTGTGGATTTTCAACTTGTGTTCTGTGATTTCGATCGTGGACTTCCATTCATGTTTGTTTTTTGGTTCCCATGGCAAAGATATCGAGGTTTCTTTGAACAAGATGCGCTCACAGCGCCCTACCGTATCAGGACAACGACCCCCGATCGATATTCTCTGCTCTGGGAATCAGGATGAATCGCGACCTTCAAGTTTGTCACTTTGGTTGCGTACTGTCTCTGAGTCTGCGTCACGTCACATGTGACTGTGTTGCATTCTTTAGGCGGTGCGGCGGTGTTGTAGATGGTGACAATTCCGCCATCGACGGGGAATTTTAGCATCCCGTGGGCCATGGATGGGACCGTGCGTATCGCTGAGATCCCTGGTCTTCCAATAATGCCATTGTATGGCGATGGGGATCTGATCACCATAAAATTCATCCAGGCTGTTGTGGAGTGTCCTTATTGCAACCATAATGGTTAATCGTATTTGGCCCATGGGCCATGTTTTTCTCCCCGTGTGAAGCCAGTCAACGACGTCGTGGCGGGTTAACTGACTTTTTACTTCAGGGGCAGTCTTTGGAAGCAATGTTGTACAGTATGTCTGCAATTGCTTCTCCATCAATGTACATGCGGTGGATGTCGTGACCGCTGCATTTATCTCGATGGTAAGTGGCTCCACCACTGCGTTGTCCGTAGTTAAAGTGGGAAAAGAGATGCCACTCCATGCAAAAAAATTTTGGCTGACTTTTTGCTTAGTTTTTTTCGTGCCATATTCCACCATATAGATGTGTCAGCCTTGTCTCTAGGTGCGTCTTTCTTGCCTCGCTCCTTTCAGTTTATCTTTCCTTCCTTGTGTTCTTCACCAGGTGATCCAATTGCCTTCCTTTACCAATTTGTCAATTAAGTGGCGCAGTTGACGCACTCATTGGTTCGTTATGGACCTTTTGCTTATGTACTCACAGTATCCGTTCCCCACGCTTGCTCTTCTGGATGCGCATTGGTGGTGGTCTGGGAGTTTGCACCTTCTGTTGCGGAGTATTCTCTTTGGGGGTCTTTGTCAGTGGGGTGTACTTGTCGGTCCCTCGCCCGTACCCTCTGACCGCGGGAGTGTCTGTTGCGACTACTACTGTGGTCGTTGGAATTGTCTCCTGGATGTTCCTTGTGACATGTTGTTTGAGTAGCCTTTTCTGGTAGTCGCGTTGGCGGCGGCTTCTCCTTGAATGCAGGACTGTGCGTTTCATCAACTCATCAAAGGTTTTGGGGAACCCTATATTTCAACCTTTTGTAAGTTCTGGGTTTTTATTCCATTCATAAACCCTGAGATCTTGAGAATTTCGGGGCACGGCCTTGAGAGTATGCATTCGTCCGTATAGCGCTCTACGTAGGCGATTGTGGACTCCCTTGGCGCTGGTCACCCTGGCAAGTCTCGACAGGGTCTTGGCAACTTCTTCCTTTGAGTTAAAATTAAGCGGATGCTTTCGCAACTCTTCAAACCCATCAATGCTTATGCGTGGGTAGTTTGCTGAACCAGTTCTGCGCGTTTCTACTAACGTGGTTGGAATTTATACATGTGGCACCACACGGGTTATGGCCAGTTTTCAACTAGTGGCCGCCGATTCGAAGGAATTTTTAGATGGTGTTGTCAGGATACCTTTATGTCCCATCTAAGTTTTTACGTTAGCAGGCTGCGCACTTTTTCTTATCTCCGATGGACAGAAATCGCTAATGCGCCGCGTAAATGCGTCGACCTTTTGGCGACGCCATGGATGGGACATATCTTCGTCTTCGTCTTCACGATATTTGTTCTTGGATTTCCAGTGTCTCGTTCTGCTCCTCTTGTAGTTGGAGTTTCTTGAGGACGAGTTAATCTTCGGCGGCGCTTGCAAACCGACTGTCCTCCGGAGGTTCGCACTTAGGGACTTTCACTACGGGGAGCGCCTTTGTCCAGCTGCTGTGGACATCGCGAATGCCCAAGCCTATCAAGGACGCTGATGCGCCCGCATTATTTTTCATGAGTGTCCAAGTTCTGCAAAGTTAGCGTTTGAGTACCCGAACTTTCTTTCCGATTCTACCAATACTGGAGGTCGACGGTTATTCTTTTGCGCCTTTCCTTTTTGTGCATGGTGGAGATACTTCGTCCTCAGACCGAAAGTTAAGTCGCGGCCGTAGGCTCTGGCTTGATATCTTTTTTGTCTTCCTTGGCTATAGGAGGGGCGACCATAAGTCTTCGTAGTTTTGAGATTACGAAATCACTCAGGGCGCCAGTTCAGTCGCGACCCCTTCAGTGTGAGGTTGTTCAGCCCCTACTTCGGGACCCTTGTTTCGAAGGGTGGTGGTGGCGGTCTGGTGGTATTCGTCCCTGGCACCGTTTGGGGAGGGGTGGTGAAAGTAGCACGCTGTAGACCTTCCGCGCTTGTGATTGTGGTGGTTGTCTGGGTTGTCCCCAGGGGCGGTCCCATCGCTGTGAAGACCAGATCATTATGGCGCAATTGGTGTCTTCCAGAGGCCTGCTTAGAGATCTGTCTAGAGGCTTGGTCGCTCTGCTTCTTCGCCTGCGGAGTCCGCTGGGTAAAGTTTCCTTGCTTTGTCATTCTAGATTTTGGCAGTGTTCTTAGTGTTGGGTCCCCACGGCTGGGACCAATTGTTGATCCAATTAAGTTGGACGATCTTTGATTAGGTCCGAATTTGGTGTAGTACGGATCTGTTAGCTTTCGGTTCATGTATCTAATTAAATCTTGATGTATGAGACCTGCCGCATAAGAAACAATTTGATTTGGATATCATGCATTAAAGATTTTGTCGCATTACATTTTGTATAACTGTTATGGGCTAGAAATCTTTAAATTTTGAACAAGTGTACAAGTGAAGCTTCGGCTTATGTAACAAATACTTTTTTAATTCTAATGTATCAGTTTTAAATGACTTTTTGGTCGTTCTATATACATCTTGTGTTATTGATCTATGAAGTAACACGCCCCAGACCCTTATTCCGTTGCGAGCCATTTTGGGGGTGTTACAATCACAAATAATCGAGAGAGGTATTCCATGCCTCGTGAACACCTCCTTTAGGTACATTCTTGTAAGTTTATCCATCAGATCAGTCTCTCTCATCGGTACAAAGATTGCGAACTTAGTGAGTCAGTCAACAATCACCCAAATAGTGTCGTAGCCTTGTGACGACTTAGGAAGGTTCGTAACAAAATCCATATTGATGTTGTCCCACTTCCATTGAGGTATATCAGGTTGTACCAATAATCCTGATGGCCTTTGATGTTCTACCTTGACTTTGGCACAAGTTAAACATTTGCTAACATAGGTGGCGATGTTTACCTTTATATTGGGCCACCAATATAGTTTTTTCATGTCTTGGTACATCTTTTCAAAACCCGGATGGATAGAATAGTTTGACTTGTGGGACTCGTGCATGATCACAGTCCTCAAATCACCATAACATGGAAACCAACTCCTACTGTTTAGACATAGAGTTCCATCCGCGCGGGGTTCCAACTTTTCCGTCCTAAGCTTCTTCGAATCTTTAGAATTTTCAACCAACATGCCTCAAACATCTTTGTTCTTGATGTTCTCTGGTTTCCGTGCTTCAGTTTGAGCATCCAAAATTTGTTTGGGAAGATTCAAACCTATAGTCATGACTAAGGCTCGGACCCTTAATGGCGGCTCTCGTTCCTTCCTGCTCAAGGCGTTAGCGACAACATTTTCTTTCCCTGGGTGATAACGAATCTCGCAATCATAATCACTAAGCAATTCTAACCAACGACGCTGCCTCATATTCAGCTCCTTTTGATTAAGAATGTGTTGTAGACTTTTGTGATCCTTGAACACCGTACACTTGGTTCCGTACAAAGTTGATCAAAGATTGATTGCTAACACAGTTGATCAAAGTTGATCAAAGATTGATTGCTAAGCAATCACCTTCTCTCTTTGCATCAACACAGTTGATCAAAGATTGATTGCTAACCCTTTTTAAATATATATATATATA
>BQNB010054169.1:0-35010 GCA_026074375.1 Tanacetum coccineum | reverse complement strand
CGTGAGACTTTAAACGCTTTTAATGATATACTTGTTAGTAGAAATAAGTCCGTTTCGATAAGCGACCAAGATTGGGATCAAAGCTCGACATACTTGAGTACACTAATATGTTTTCGGGTGATGGCCATGCCGAAGCTCGAAATGTATTAGTATTTATGTATTTTTAGTTGTATAATTGTATTGTTTAAATAAAAGTTATGGTTGTATTTTTTTAGTATGTTTCCGGTGCAAATAAAAAGTTATGATTGTATTTGTTTAGTATGTTTCCGGTGTATTGTTTAATTAAATGTTTGATAATTAACAAGTTTATTAAATAAATGTTCGAAGTTTTAAATTCCGAAAAAAACCGAACCGGTATAAAAACCGATTCCGAACATTTATAACCGAAAAAAACCGAACCGGTAAAAAACCGATTCCGAAAATTTATAACCGAAAAAAACCGATTCCGAACATTTATAACCGAAAAAAACCGATTTCGGAAAAACCGAAAAAACCAAAACTGGTTATTAGAAAAACCGGTTTTCTAATAACCGGAAACCGGTTTTAACCGATTTTTTTGCACCACTACCCACGACCCACCCACAGGTGAAAATTGATAGGATTACCCACCCATTTACATGTGGGTACCCGCGGGTTATGGGTTTTTTCTCACCCATTGCCATCTCTATCCGCGCGTTGCGCGGAACTGATTTGTTGTCGTTGCATGTATTTTTTTTAATTGCGGCTTTTTCATTTAAGAATTTTGATTGTCATTGTTACTCCAAAATTTCTTGTAGACTTTACTTTTTTAAGGTTTTAATCATATTTTAAAAAATAATTAGGTTACACATATTGCAAATAAATAAATACTACTACTACTTAATTATGTGTCAACTAATCTTGACTCAACTACATCTAATAAAATTCTTGTTTATAATCATACTTCATTTTTGAAACTTGGCTCGTGGGCAGGTGTTGGAAGCTTCAAGGCCACTTTTACTATTTCTTCGCCAACTTGGATAACTCGTGTGCTAAATTACATTCATTTTTTTTTAATTCTGAATAATATTTTTCCTCTCATTACAAATATTGATATGTCAACTCCTGCAACCCAAATGTTAACAGGCCTAAGAAGAGTCAGGCCAAAAAAGAAGCAGGAGCCCAAACACTAAAACGGCAGCGTATTAAACGCTGTATAGGATACATGAGGTAGAATCGACCCGCACGTTGCGGCGAGGCAACTTTTTTACTGCGGCGTGTATTTTTTTTAAAGTGCTAAATTCTTGTTTCTTGAAATCAAAAACATATAAAAAACCCCCCTTTTCAAAAAGTTTGGCATGAAAATCCAGTTAGGTTTATTCTTGTGAAGTTTCTAAAGTCTGTAACTATTACTCTTTAATATGTGTATGTCATTATCTTAAAGTGCACATATTATAAATTGCAATTTTGATGAAGTATAATCTACAACAAGCATATTTGCCCGCGCGTTGCGGCGGGGCGTATTTTTTTGCTCGAACATTTTTTTCGGCTACCTAAAACATTGCCCCGCAATGGCAGCACACATATGTACATTTTCCCAAGTGGCTATACTGAAGAGGTACGCCTGCAATAGGAAAATATATGTTCAGTATTAGTGTCATTTGTTTGTAGGGATGAATTTTAGAGTAAAACCATAAGAACTTCTTACCATTGGATATTGTTACTGACTTAAGTCAATGTTAACTTTTCAAATTGATTAAGTTCTATGTTACGAAAGCCCTTGACAGTTTTACGAAAGCTAGACTAATTTACGAAAGCTAAGAAACACTTACGTATGGCACACTACAAGAATTCTGTTGAATAGCCACAACCATTATTTATGGGTAAAAGTCCAAATTTCATGGGTAATTGGGTAATACCCACGAATTACCCAGGACTCAATGAAGATGGGTAAAACCTCCGAGGCTAATTGTTTTCCCATGACATTTTCGCTTTGTGGGTAAATTTACCCACGTCATTTAGGTGGGTGATTGTGTCAAGTTCATGGGTGAAGTTTCATGGGATTTTTCTAATTCACCACGAAGATACCCATGTATAGAGTTGCGGGTAATTTGTGGGTAGCATTAGCCGCTGAAATTATTCGTGTGTAAAATTCAACGCTTTGTAAACCATATCTTCCCACAATAATAATCATGACATGTGTAAAACTATGGATGAATTTACCCGTCACAATCTGTATGCAGATATTCCCACCAAGATAAGAGGGAGCAACCTCGTGAAAAATGGCAAAACAAAATATTCCTACATACTACATTTCCTATACATCTGGTCACGAATGGAATTCCATACATAAATACCAAAACAATTATGTATTAAGTTAATATTGCATCTGAGTACAATCTATAAAACAAGTCATGCACAAAACAATAAAACACAAGAAACTATAGTATAGTTCTAGAAGTACTATAATGCCTCTCGGCCTGCTGGTTCAGCTTTGCCATTTTCTTGTCTACATGGTTATTCAATGATGCAAATCCTGACAAAATAGCTGTCTGACATAACCAATTATGGGTCGCACTTAAGATTACACATTTCGACCTGTTGCCCAACCCACCCACTATGCCACTTCCTCACTATATGGGCCTAAATGTAAAATTACCAGATACAGTGGTTATCGCAACTTTCACCACTCAGCATTTGAATTACATATGGCATATGCGGCTTGTCTCTTGCATTGTGTTGAGCACAAAATAACCCCACTTAAGTTGATGTTACTACTTCAGGTGGATTGCAGGATTGAGCTAAATTCGCATCAAATTCCAGGCCTGGATATATAATATAGAAATTAGGTACTAGCTTGAGTTATTAAGTGTTCGCTAATAGAAGGAATAGTTTTTTTTGCTAGAGAACTTACATATCTGATAAGATTATTTTCGCTCTTAGCTTGAATGAAATTCTATTTCTCTTCCTACTCACCAAAACGCCAAAGCTAAATACACCCGACTTTATTGAGAATACACCATTTGATGCATACTGTAGGGACATGTAACCACTGCTTGTAGCAAGAAGATTATTAGAAACAACAAATAAAAATAAATAGAACAAATAAAATATGTTACCATCACTTGCTATGTGCCAACGACTCTTTCTGTATTTGCTTGGGTCTCGTTTCCTCCAAAACTCCTAGCTATGCAAAGGTCTGATTCTTAGGGTTCATATTCTGATCAAGTGGAATGTTTCTAGCTTTAAGATCTCTATGAATGATTCGTAATATGGAATTTTGATGCAGGTAAACAAGTCCTCTAGAAATTTCATTAGTAATGTCAAAACGCTTTGCCTAATTAAGAAACATGCCTTGTGTTATATCTGCCCAAATGAGGGTTTAGTTATTCGAAGCTTTAATTAACTTCACACCAATAGGCAATACTTGCAGAATGTAACTGATATTATGATTCTTACCAAAAATAAAGGAATTCAAGCTTTCATTTGGCATGTACTCATCATAGATCAAGAACTTCTCGTCTCCTTGTATGCAACAGCCGAGGAGCTTCACAAGATTTTAGTGCTTGAGCTTTGAAATACAGATGACTTCATTTTTAAACTTGTCAACTCCGTAGCTGGAAGATTTAGAGGGAATTTACTGCAATCTCCAGCCCTTCTTCTAGAACACCCTAGTGATTCGTTTTCTTATTATACAAACACAATATCTCGTTATCATATAGTTAATAATTACCTTATAAACCGAGACAAATCCACCGCTTCCAAGTATATTTAAGGTGAGAAACTGGAAGTAGCTGCAACTATTGTAGAAAAACTAGACAATGGTAGCTCAATGGCTTTGACCTGGTTTTTTGAGTCATGCAACAATCCCCCTATGCATTCAAAATACATGAAACTTCAAACCAAGTAATTTGTTTAAAACATACATCTATTCACAGTACATATTGTTCATAGTTATTTTTTAACAATTACTTACATGTATATAACTGAAGACATTAGCCATACCATGTAAATTATATTTCTCTCACGCATTTCATCGAGCAGTTTATAGGGACTCACCAAATCATCATGTGCACTACAAATAAACAAACAAATAACTCAATTAGTAATATCCACATCAGTTGTTATAAAAATAAACAATCCATACAAGAATAAAAGAATATTGAATCAAATTTCTTAAAAAATGGAGACAAGAAAAATATCTCAAATACATATGGTAATATCATACATGTAACATTAGACTAATCGCTTATTTAATTACATAGTTAAAATAACCAAAGAAATGTTTTTGAAGCGGCATTTTACCTTCACATTTGCCGCACTCTATTTCTCAATAACTGATAAGAGAGAAAACTGTAATTTTTTGATTGTGCTAGATGAGACTACGAGAGGGAAAAAAATTGGTTCCCGCTGTTTACATTTCAACTTTTTTTAAAACTACCTTTTTTTCTTCCCTGGCTAGAGTTAGAATAAGAGCCCAACTTGTCATTTTTAAGTTTTTAAAATCCATTCATAATTATGTCAATTTACATAATAATATTAATATGGCTTCATTATTTGATACTCGTATGGTATTTGTGTAGAGCAACGGGTTCGAAAACGAATGTTGTTTAACGATATATTGATTTTAAATTCTTTTTGACGAATATTATTTAAATATATTTTGTATATGGATGATAGTTTATAAAGTTTGTGTTTATATTGTGAGATTGTGGAGAATAAATATGTCATATACAGGGACGGAGCTAGGGGGTTTTGTGGGTGCCCGGGAAACCTATAAAAATTTTAATGTAGCGCAAATTTTTGAAAAAACATCGATTTTTTTTAATACATCTTTAATGCACCCGGTCAATCGAAATGTGTTTTTAGTCTTGTTTAGTTAGTATATAGTTACAAATAAAAACTAAATTTTAAATTTAGTAAAAGCCCAATATTACAATGTAAATTAAAGCTCAAACAAAAACCAACTTCAATTTTTTTTAATGTTTAAGCCCAACAAAAAAAATCAGTCAACACTTTTTTTCTTTTCCGGTTGGTAGATTCGACCCTCCAATTCTCTAAAGATGCAACAGGTTTAACTAATTAACTTTATTTAATTTTTGATTTTTATAGAATATAATTTTCCAAAGATTTGTAATATATAGAAAATGGATTTCATGACGTCGAGTGTTAGAGTTGACGTCGTCACCTTGACGATATTGTAATAGGGTTTTTTCACCGACTCATAGCGGACGTTGCCAAGTGTTAGGTCACCTCCAACCGATGTTGCCGTCTCATGTCGTCTGGTAGCATTGTTCGGTCACAACCTTGTTTAGACAGTCACTCTCTAAGCATCTTATGTGATTCACGAACTTCAACTTTTGTCTTTTTATTTCCAATAGGAGCCCAAGTTGTTTAAATCATCCAAATGCATAGGTACCAACCAAAAAATTAAATATGAAGAAAATTACGTCAAAAGAAAGATAAAATAAGATAAAATGCTTAATAGAATAAGTTTAATGAACTATAAAATCACTAGGAAGATGCACCTCATCACTCACACATGAGACGTGTGTAGAAAGATTGGTATAAAGTTACCCACAAAAAGTGCCCATGCAAAAAAATAAGTATTTAGTCCGTGGGAAAAACCATTTACTCATGGTATTACCCATACTTTTACCCATGACAACAAAGTTCGTGGGAAATTCGTGTGAAATTCTTTAGCGAGGATAATTTACCCTCAAGTTACACATGAAATACAATTATGCGGGTAATTTTGTGGGAGATTTTATGGGAAAGTCGAGGGTAAATTAGGTTTCAATTTTAATTGGATGATCGTGGGCATTTTGTGGGTAATTGATAGGTAAATACCCATGACTCAAAGTTCGTGTTTAATTTCCGTGGGTATCTGACAGAATTCTTGTAGTGCTTGTACGCGTCCAGGAAACATTTGAAGGGGCATCCGCAGAGAGATTCTACTTTCTAATCTATCTTCGGCAGTGGGTAACCATCCTGAGGACATGCTTTGTTTAGATCTTTGAAATCTACACACATTCGCTAACTTCCATCGTGTTTCTTGACCATGACTGGGTTAGATAGTCAGTTGTGATAATGGACTTCTTTCATTATTCTGACATCCACCAACTTTTCTACTTCTTCCTGGATTGCTTTGTTCCTTTCTGGTGCTTGCCCTCTCTTCTTTTGTCTGATAGGTGAGCACCCTTCACGGACATTTAGACGGTGCTCCGCTGTGTGTCATGGAACACCCGTCATGTCTGCTGGTTTTCAGGCAAAAACGTCTAAATTTTGTCCAAGCAGAGTACATAGTTCCTTGCGTCCTTTTTCTGTTAGGGTAGACCCTATGGCTATTGTTTGCTCAGGGTATTCCGGATGAATGGCCACTCTTATCTTTTCTTCTAATGTTTTGCCAGCTTCGGGGGGCCGTGTGCTAGGTCCGGAGATCATTGCACATTCCATTGGGATGATCCTGCTGCTTCGTAATGTTACAGTTCCTCCTTCAACTGGGAACTTTAACATTCCATGTGCCGTGGATGGTATGGCATGAATTTTCCTTATACCCGGCCTGCCTATTATTCCATTGTGTTGGGATGGTGACCTGACAACCATGAAGTTCATCCATGCGGAAGTGGAATGCCCTTCGTCACCTATTTTCACTAGCAAGGATTCAGGCCCACGGCCAATGGTGTTCCCATCTGAATCCGGTTAGGTATGTGGTAGGCGGAACCATCTGGCTTCTTATTTCAGGCCGGAGCCTGACGAAACAGTGTTCGTATAGGATCTCTGAGGATGCTCCTCCGTCCACGTACATTCGGTGCACGAAGTGCCCTCCTATCTCAGCCTCAATGATCATTGGTCCTTCCGTTCCGTCCTCGTCTCCTAGAGGTGGGAAAGATATTGTTGTCTCTGGAGAGAAACTCTGGGTAACCTTTTGCTTGGCTACTCTTTCCCATGGTTGGATCATCAGGATGGCTAGTGGTCTTTCCTTTCTGGCCGTTTCCCCCTTCTTGGGTGCCTTTGGCTTGTCGTTCTGTTTTAGTTCTTTGATGAATTGTGACAATTTACCTGCCTTGATCATTTCATCTATCTGCTTTCTCAACTGCATGCATTCGTCCGTATTGTAGTGACCGTCTCTATGGAATTCACAGTATTTGTTTGGATCCCTTTTTTCCGCAGGGGTTACCATTGGTGGTGGAGCCTTGAATTTTCCTTTTTCTAAAGCGAAAATTTCTTTCGGGGTCTTTGTAAGGAGTGAAAACCTGTCTGGCTTCCGGTCCGACCTGTGCTTGTTTTTGAAACCCTTTTTGAAACTCGGTTTGTTTCCCCCTTCTGGTTGCTTCCATGGCGTGGGTGCTTTCTTTCGGCCATGACTGAATGCGGCAACTTCGCCTTGTAGAAAAGACGTAGTTACCCTGTACATTTCGTCCATTGACCTTGGGATTTTTTCGTATAAACGCTTGATCAACTCAGGGTGGTTTATCCCATGCCTGAATCCGAAGATCTTCATGCATTCCGACACTCCTTCCACGTCCAGGACTTCTTCTTTGTATCTCTCCATGAAATCCTCCATGGACTCTCCGTCCCTTTGCTTGATGTGATGTATCTCCACTGGATCCTTAATGTGTTTTGTTTGTTGGCGATAATTTTCCCTAAATGCTGCCCTCAGATCTTCATAGCTGTCAATGGATTCTCTTGGAAGTTTGTCGAACCAGACTCTAGCATTCCCAGTTAGCGTCGAGTTAAACATGTGGCACCACGTTGGCATTGCCCTTCTCTCTATCTTTGCAGCGGACTGAAATAGCTTTATATGGTCTTCTGGATCCCCACTTTTCGTATAAGTCTTGACATGGCTAGGCATCCTTGTCTTGGGATAAGTCAAATTTTCAGATTTCCGGGTTTGTGTGAAAGTGGTTTCTTCCGTTCTCCACACGTCTAAGGCTAGGAGAGATCATCCTCGTAGGTATCTGACCTATGCCTTTTTGATTTGGACTTCCAGTGACCCCCTTCGCTGTCTTCGCTCTCCGAATATCCGCTGGTTTTCGGGACGATGTGCCCTTATGATGTGCTTTTTGCATGCGTACTCGGTTCCTTTGCTTGGGAACTCTGGCGGTGACTATCAGAGCGTGTATACGCGTCTTGTTCTTTTCTTCCCAGCCTATTGAATACACCTCCCTCCTTCCGCGGCCGGAGCCTAGGTAAAGGAGATCGGTTTTGTTTGAGTCTTCTGAAGACACTAGCGACTGGTGAAGGGCTTCGAGATGGCTAGCGACATGCTTCTTCTTGGCTCTGTGGGCAGTTGCGTTTTTGGAATTCGGATAGTAATGGGGACTCTCCATGGTTTCTTGGATTTCTCCCAGATTCATTGCCGTAAAGTAGGCGTGCCTTTACCGCTTTGACGATTACAATCTTCAAAAATATATTTTGAAATTTTACAGCTAGACTATCGTTTTTTCCTTTTTAAAATGACACTTAGAGGTATTTGTATAAGCTTACTTTTGGGTTTATGAGCTTATTTGATTTAAGCTTGTATTTCATAAGCTCATGTTTACAAATTGTTTGATGATGCTTTAGAGTTTAGATGTTTACGGATATGTTGTTCAATGATGGTGAATGGTTTGTGATGCACAAAATGCTATGATCATAAGTGTTAATACAAAATAAGTGTCGGGTATAGACCTGGGCTCAAATCCTGTATTGGATTGGGCTTCCAGATGATTTGAGCGTTGGGTTTTGTATTAGAGCAAGAGAAGTGACGATTTCCTGCACAATCAGATAAAAACCGTTAGCCTTACCGTGGGGACGGACCCCACGGTTAGACTCCGGCGTGAAAGTAAGTAAACATGTAGAGAGAGAAAGTATGAGAGTATAGAGTGAGAAAATCATACTGTTCATTGTGTATTAGGTCCCTATTTATAGGGGTCTAGTATTAGGGTTTCCTAGTATTTCGTAGTGGCCAGAGTGGGTCCCTTGTCAGGCAAGGTCCCGTAATAACCGTGTATACGGACGCGTGTGCTTTCCGTGGACGGAAGTATCCTATAGTTAGGTCCGCATCCGTTTTGCAATGTCCGGGCCTTGACCAATGCAGGATTGGGTTTAATTTCGGCCCATGACTGCTAAGTTGGGCACAGAAGCCCAAGTGATAGTGTGGTCCAAGCCCGGAGGCTTGGTATACCTATTATACGTCATCATGTTTAGTTTTTGTGGTTGTGCCCAAAATGCATGTTTTGTCTTAAAAGGTTAAAAATTATACCACTAGTCATGTGGTTGTCTCAATTAGGTTAACCGGTCCGTTGATCGATTTCCCATCCAATTGAAAATTAACTGCGAGGGCATTATCGTACTTTCACGTCAAAAAAAACCACATGGACCATTTATGTGACAAATATTATTTTTAGTTCTTTTTTTAATTTTTGTTAGCAAAAGTATTTGTCTTATCTCCTTCACCCTGCCACCATCTCCATCACATATCTCATCCACCATTTTTATCAACCATCACCATAGTAAGAACACAAACCCAGATTATAGTACTATACCTAACAGACTATAGCACTATACACAATAAGTTACACTAATGACTAAACCACTCATATTAAAGACGCATAAATAACCTCCTATATGTAACGTTAACCTATATACATTTCTTTAGCCTTATATTCAAGTATTCAATGACCTATCATTATCACACAATATATTCAATTTAAACCCAACCTGCATGAAGGAAAAGACACGAAAATATGCAAGAAAAAAAGAATGATAAACTTGTGATTAGAAGTTGATTATGGGTGACTCGTAAAAGAATCAAATGAAGAAACGAAACCAAAAGATGAAATTAAGTTTATGTGATGTGTTTAAAAGTTGCTTTAGTAATATTTTCTTCTTGCGATGTTGTGAATAAGAATGTTTTTGAATTAATTTAGATAATAATGAATGATAATATTTTGTTTGGAGTTAATTACATGTTTAGTTTTTGTGGTTATGCCCAAAATGCATGTTTTGTCTTAAAAGGTTAAAAATTATACCACTGGTCATGTGGTTGCCCCAATTGGGTTGACCGGTCCGTTGACCGATTTCCCATCCAATTGAAAATTAACTGCGGGGGCATTATCGTC
The DNA here is from genome assembly GCA_026074375.1 of Tanacetum coccineum. Classification (NCBI taxonomy): domain Eukaryota; kingdom Viridiplantae; phylum Streptophyta; class Magnoliopsida; order Asterales; family Asteraceae; genus Tanacetum; species Tanacetum coccineum. The sequence goes on along the minus strand of BQNB010054169.1, from coordinate 24,946 downwards.
CTTTCACGTAAAACTAACCACATGGACCATTTATATGACAAATACTCCCTCCGTCCCTAAATAAGTGTCAACTATTGACTTTTATGTCTTTTTCCCATCAACTTTGACTTTAAATTATTTTGTTTGTGTTATATAATACTTAATAAAAATTATATCAATAAAAATATATTTAAAACTCTAATCAATCATATATTTTGCATCAAATATTATATAACACAACAAGAAATAGTTAAGGTCAAAGTTGCTAAAAATGACTTCGAACGTCAAAAGTGGACACTTATTTAGGGACGGAGGGAATATTATTTTTAGTTCTTTTTTTAATTTTTGTTAGCAAAAGTATTTATCTTATCCCCTTCACCCTGCCACCATCTCCATCACATATCTCATCCACCATTTTTATCAACCATCACCATAGTAAGAACACAAACCCAGATTATAGTAATTTACTGTCATACTATAGCACCGATACACAATAAGGTTACACTAATGACTAAACCCATCTATTCAAAGAGCACAAATAACCTTCTTATATGTAATGCTAACCTATTTACATTGCTTTAGCCTTATTATTCATAGTATCAACGACCTATCATTATCTCACAAAATATCTTCAATTTAAAACCCAACCTGCATGAAGGGAAATTGGACTCACACCCATCGGCCACCTGTTATGTGCCGACTCACCTGTGGTTCAGAAGGTCCACTAGTTCACCCTCTAAGCATCGCCATTAAACCACCACCATGAACCCTGCCTTCTGGTAGCGAGTAGTCATAATGACCCGTCATCTATGTGACAAACGTAATCAAATGAGGTTAGTTTAACCGTTAGTATTAATTTGCCTAGTTTTATGAGTTTGGAATTATGTGCGTAATTCGTTTTGGTGTTATTATATGAGTTTGAGATAGTAGAAATAAATGATTTAGTCATTTCGTTTCGTATGTAATGGTGATTTCGGAAGTATAGTGATTTTCATTATTTTGTCGTCGGTAAAATTAATGAAGTATAAATCATTAATTTCGAGTTGAGATTAATTAGTGAATTGAGGTTTATAATTTACTTATGAAGTAATAAATAAGTATAATTTGAGAAATAATATTAAGTAGTAAAAGTGTTGTTATTTTAAAGTGTGTATTTATTTAAAGGTAAAGTAAAGAAGGATTATAAATAGTTTTGTATTTAATAAAAAATATATATAGGAGGGGGGGAGGGGGGGGGGGACGGAATTTTTTTAGAAAAATAAATAAATAAAATTAATTATTTTAAGAGGGTGTTTGTTTTGGATCGGCTATGAAGAAAAAAAAGAAAGGAAAGCCTATATTTTTTTAGGAAACTATTTTTATTAAAATAAACATGTATTATTTTTTTCTCTCTTGCTTTTATCGACCAAAAATCCTAACCCTAGCCTCCATTGAAGTTTTTTTGAAGCTTTCAAGGTCAAGGTTTGAATCTTTTTTGTAAATCTAAAATTGGTTTAGTTTTTATACTCTTAATCACACATATCTTTTGATTATGGTTTTAATCATGTAACAATTGAATTGATGGATTAGGGTTTTGTAAATATTATGTAATTAAGATATTTTGATCACCAAAAATCGTTTTGGGGTAATGATTTAGCGAATTGGTGGGTTTAATTAGGTTTAATTGTTGTAAATTCAGAATTAAAAACTGGGCAGATTTTTAGGTCATCTTGTAAAAATCATAATTCGGTCATATGAATAAATTTTATTGATTTTGTTGAGCCTAAAATCAAGTTCAAAGAGTCTGCTTTCCAACAAAAATAGTTTCGTGAATTTTCAGTAAATGGAAGTCAGTCAAATTAATTTTACAAGATAAGTTGTCGAATCTGAGTTTTGGGGACATATTTTGGGTTGTGTTTGAGAGGTTAGAAACCATGTCAAAACGTCTTTTTAATTGATAAAACTTGAACTAGAGTAAGTTATATGTGTCTATGATTTTCTGGAATTTTTGTAGATTTTTTCTAAGTGTCTAAATGGGTTTGATCAAGTCAAAGTTTTTAGTAGTCGAATCAGATCACTTTCTGGACACTTTGTGTTGTTGGATTTTTAGAAAATAGTAAAGCTTATCAAATAATTATGAGAAAAATAAGGTAATACTATAACATGTTAAACTTACTGTACATGAAGTATGGGAGTCGTTTGAGGTCGTTTGGTATTTTATTTGTGGGAGTACATGAAGTGACTATAAAATTCTGCCATAATCTAGGAATTTAGATAAGGCAATAAAAGGTGTTTAGAGTATAAATAAAGTATGATGAATATGGTGGGATGTTTAATCATAATATAGACATTATTATCCATCAATTAAAATGTTACATGTATATGGCCGTAAAGCCTTACTCATGTGTAACCCGTAGATTATGTTTGTGTAGACTTTGCTTGGAAATTGTGTGCGCATTCATGAAGCTTGAGGTGAGTATTCATAGCCCCTTTTTTATATTTTCTTGGGGTGAAAATGATACTAAATGATTTTGAAATGTTTAAGTATTGCGAATAATTGTTTTTGGACATTTCTTGATATTATATGGCTTATGCAAATGCATTGTTGGATCGGAGGGGTACGTCTACCTCATGTTGTGTGAATTGTTAGATCGAAGGGGTACGCCTACCCCATGCTGTGTGAATTGTTGGATCGGAGGGGTACGCCTACCCTATGCTGTGTGAATTGTTGGATCGGAGGGGTACGCCTATCCCATGTTGTGTGATGGTTTAATTGCTTGCATTTGTTCATAATATTCATGTATGTCCTAATGATTATGATTCGCAGCAAGAGTAAGTAATTGTGTTAAACCTATGAATCTCACCAACATTATTTTGACGTTTTAAAGTATCATTTTCAGGTGAGCATAGCGCGGTTAAGGATGTTAAGATGTGCGGCTAGTGAGACCTTAGGATCTGCATATGTAGTTTTCTTTTCTAGAGTCTTTATTTTATATTTTTGTATTTGAATATTTTGAATAATGATGATGTTATGTTGGGATTTATTTATTTATGTCTATGTCTTATCGTGTTGTGATTAACCACAATACAAGACCCCTCTTGTGTTAGGTGTCGTCATAACACTTTGGTTTCAATTTAATGCATTCTAGTTATTCTCTATTGTTGACATCAATGTGTTATGATGATGCCTATCGTATTATGCCTCGCGTTTCTGCCTTGGTATCAAGACGGGGAGAATTGACTTTCTCGTTGACATGATAAGTTATCTTTAACGATACACTTTCCTTACATTGAATTTTGAGTTATGCACTGAAATGTACATAAGTTATACAAAAAAATTTAGAAATGACATGCTTTAAAAAGTTTGAACTCTTGCTCGAACTTCATTTACACAACTGTGTCAATGTTAATCGACATTTCTAGGTACGTAAATGTTATCGATTCCAAGAGACATGTCGAGAAGATTCTTTTTGGTATTATTGAATTTTTCGGATTTTTTATTTTCTTTTTTGAAAGATTTTCTATTTTTGTATTTTGTTTTTGTTGGTTTTATATTTTTGTATTTTTGCTTTTCAAAAATATTTATAAATCAAATTAAAGAGAAAAACAAAAATATATACAAGTCGAAGTTTCCATCAGTAGTGACAGTTGTTGCTAGAGTTGAAGTAGATGAAGTTGAATCTGGTTGTTGTTGACGTTTATCAGATGCATCAACAATAGTAATAGCAGAAGACTTTGAAACAACTTGATTTTTTCCTTTTGAAATATTCGTCAAACAAAGGACCAAATAGACTTTCCAGCTCTATCATTGACGTCATGACTATCATATATGCTGTAGGAACTTCTGCTGACGTTGTGGTGCGAGGCTTGAATCGTTTTGTTTAAACATCATTTGACATTTAGGTTCGAGGCTTGAACTGTTGTGTTCAAACGTCATCATTCTTATTCATCATTTTTAATCCCTTATAACACTAGTTTCTGAGATATCAGCTTTTTCAGCAACCAAACTCTGAGATTGTCCTTCTTGACATTATAAGATATACCTGCACTGAAATCAATACTTTGTTCCTTTTGAACATTGATTGATGTACCTGCACTTAAATCCAGAGTTTGTTTGCATTCATGAATTTTAGAGATATCTACACCGGAACCATGTGAGGGTTCGAAATCAACCTTGCTTGTGCAAGAAGCGAATGTATTTCCCGTAGGAACCCACCTAAGACCAACATATTTGAAAATTCTACCCGTGGGTTTCCACCTAAGACAAGATCTAGGTGATGTTTTCTCATACACAGCGAAAGACTTATTGGGAGAAAATATATGTCTTGTGAAGATCTGCCTTACGGGTTTCTGAGTATGACTCTTCTGTTCTACAGGTTTATTTCTTTTTCCAGTCTTATAGGATTTAACCTTAGCATGAGAATTCACTAAATTCAGGAATTTTTTTATACAAGCATCATGATTTATATTAAAGACACATTTATGACATGTAGAACAAACAAAATGTTTGGAATTCAAAAAAGAACTAGAATTCCTAGAGTGGTCTGCTTTGGGTACAACTATAATTGTTACGCAACTACTCTTAGATGTAGGCTAATTCCTAGTCATTTGATTCGTGCTCTTAGGGTTTGGTGTGCTACCATTAGTAGTGTTTTATAATCTAGCAGAAGGCATCACACTAGTTTTTGAATTTCTATCTCTTTCTTGTGTCTTTTTCTTATCTTCTTCTAGATAGTGATTATGAACCATGTCATTTAAACCCAATCTTGGCATGTTCTTTGAGCTATTCCTAGAATCGCTAGATGCAATCATATGATGAGATTTTACAAAAGCAGATTCTCGAACTTTAGGCAAATAATGTGTAGTGACTGGTTTTGACAAATTGTTTTTCATATCAACTTAGGAGGCAAACAGTGGTTTTGAAATTTTAGGTCATTCAGATTTAAACGCATGCGGTTGTTTAACAACTGATTGGTTTCTGAGTGGTTATAAAGTCGGTGTCCCTAAGATTGATGGTTTTGCAAACTTAGTATCCACACTATTTCCTTGTAACTTTCTTAATTCGTTTTTCAAAGCAGCAATTGCAAAACCTTTTCCTGAATCTGAGTTTTCAAATCAGCATTTTCAATAGACTTTGTGTTCAGTTGAGCAATTAGAGAATCATTATGGTCTTTGGTCTAAACTCGTGTCTTTTTTATAGAATCATAATGATCTTTGTAAGTTTTTTCAAATGCTCTTTTTCCTTATTTAAATGCTTATTTTCTGTAAGTAATTTGGCCACACTATGTTCCAATTCGATGTTTATTGGTTCAGTTACATCTATGTCATGTTTAATCTTGGCTTCTTTACTTTTTACTTTCAAAAATTGACCATGGTGCCCTGATTTTAAAGATTGATTTTGATATTTAAGTTCAAGCGCAATACAATGTGCTTCCATTCGTGAAAAATCTTTTTGAAATTAGGCAACGGTCTTTTTGAAAAAAACATTTTCAGACTTGAGAGATTGGTTTGAAAATTCAGTTATCTTGTTATCAAGTGATGGATTAAGCATAGGACTTTTAACTTGACATTGTTCAGTATACTGGTCAACCCCTCCTTCATTATTGAATTCATGTTGCTCAGTATGGTGTTGTCCTGTAGCAAATACATTACATTCGGCAGTCAATTGTGCCTCAGCCATTGGCTCTTCGTCATATATAGGTCTGATATCTGCATCATTAGTATCTGTATCATTCCCTGACCTGCTACTTGTATCTTGCACTTCTAATTCTGTCCCACTACTTTTTGTGACAACTAAACCAATATCCAATGCTTTATCCGTATCAACCTTACTCTCTTGCGTCTGCATTTGTCTTTTATTCACCCTTCTATCATACTGTCTTTGATGACGTGTTCTTTCAATAACGAACTTCTTTACATTACTCATATGTTGAAGTAACGTTTCTCTGAACTGTTTAACTTCGATTCCAGTGTATTCGACAAAATACTTGTCTGTCATTTGACTGTCATAATCTAAGGAAAACTGTGAATCGATGAATTGATAAAACTGTCTGTTAAGCACCCAAAAGGAAGCCATGGATCCATCTTCTTAAAATTCGTCTTTTTCAAGTTTCTTTTATAGTTGATCTACGTTGAGAAGCATCGTACTTGTGAAAGTCTCATCATCTTGACCAAAGAGTGACAGAAATGCCCGTTTGAATCCTTGTTCGAAACGAGTGCCTTTTAAGTCTTCTTTAGAAAGAACATGAAGGTGTGAATGAAGAGATCAAAAATATGCCATGCATCTCTCTTTTGCTTTTGACATCTTCTATTTGATTGCATGCACATCTTTTCTTTCAGAATCAAGCTGCTTTCCTTCACCGATTTGCTGAATGCAGTCTCTAAATTAAAGTTTTCTTTCCTAAAGCAAGTGTTTTCCATGACTACTGAATCAACATTCAATGCTTGAGTGGTATTGATCTGAACTTCTTTTGTTAGCGGTTTCTTCTAATTCAACAATTCCTGAATCTCTTGTTCATGAAGGATTGTTTCGAGCAAATATTTCTTAATGATATCCATGTCATTGATTATCGTATCTTTGACAGAGTGAGCTTTCAATGCAGTATAGTTCTGAAGGCGATCTCTTAATTATGAATTAAAGTTGTTTTCAAACATTGTTCTGAGTTTTGTCAAAGTATTCTTGCAATCAATCTCATGAAGTATTTCTTTGGTAATATGTTATTCTAGTAAATCTATGTCCTGGGATAATGTTCTTTTGAATGCAGCTACTCCACCAAAGTCTTTTAAATCATCTGAAAGAATCTTAAAATTTGACTGAAGTACTTTAAGACCTTTCATGAAACCTCCTTTTAAGAGTCGTGCCTTCTCTTGAAGTCGTTGGATTTCTTGATCTTTTGAAACCGAACACGAAGAAATTGTGTCATTCGTTTCCATTGTATCAGAGTTGTTGTGATACATCTATGTGTTCGTGTGTGTATTTCGAAAGTTTCGAGGGTAAGCATGTATGTAATTTTGTGAGACACACAACTATTATAAAAAAATAAAAGTGGGTCAGACTTTCTTAGCCCAACCAGAACTACCAAACTGGGCCAATTCAAAACTCTGTCGTTTCGAACGCCAGTTGATGTATCTTGTAATGCCAAAAAATGGCTCAATTTTTGCCACGTGGCAAATCGGGTTCTTATGTTGGTCCAATTTAGTTTCTATCAAAATATCATGTATACATAAACATTTCGTAAAAGATTGTTAATAATTATCGTTTTAATATTCTGAACTAAGAAACAAAAATACACATACGAGAGCTAACTTTTGAAAATTCACCGCTAGACAAGAAAAGCTTATAGCTTTAAACTAGCTTATTATTTGGAAAAACAAGTCCACCTAATAAGCTTATGTTTCTATGTGTCGGCCTTTATGTTTAGCCATGATTAAATTTGGGTTTTAATCGACCCATTTAACTTGTCTAATGTACAAGTCATGTTTGGGTTTGGGTTGCCGGTTTAACTTTTAATAGCATTTGAAACCAAAAAAATAGGACTAAGTCATATTAAAGACTAGGCTTATTGTGTGCTCCCCTCCCTTCACCCGTTAACATTGCTACACCACTACCATTGCACGTGGTGGGTGGGTTTTGGTGTTGGTTTAGTAGTTCTGACAACCAAACGAAAAAGAAGAACAATTTTGTTCTTTTCGTGTGTTGAAGGCGTTGCGGTATATATTTATATTTAAGTGAAGTATGTTTGGTTGGTCGGTTTTAGGGGTGAGCGTGGTTCGATTTTAAACTAGGAGCGAAACCGGATTTTTTTTTGCTTTTTAGTAACCATTCCGTTTCGTTTTTATCTAGACTTGGTTTTTCGTTTCTATCTGATTCATCAAGGTTTGGTAATTCAAAGGTCAAATTTGTAATGCATCATATATAAACATTTTCAATTTATAAGAATAAAAAACACGCAATGATGGCAATAAAAAACTAATTATCATATACAAAATATACTAGAAGATAATTGTTTATATATCATAAATTGACAAAATAATAACAATATAAAACTAATGACACCAATAATCCTAGAAGAAATTATTTATGCGTCCTAAATGAAAACTTTAAAAAGCAATCTAAACAAGAGTGTTGTAAAATTATATGTATTTTGTCGGTACATTTTTTCGGGTCGTTTTATATGTTGAAACCAAGCTGAACAATAAAGTTCGATTTTTCCAAAATACAGTCAATTTCGGTTTCTTGCTTTTTTGGTTTAGTTTTGGTTTTTCAGTTTTTTACACACCTTTATTAAGGTGACACACCCGAACAAACCTCTTATCACGCCCTCATCTAATATAAAATTTTGTGAAGTTCAATTAAAAGTTAATTACAAAAATCATCATTGTGGTACATCCATTGTAGGCGCCATCTCTATTTTTTTGAAAGTGCAAGACGTTGTACCCATAGGAACCTTTGTGGGAACCCTTTAGTTCAAACATCGTTCCTTAAAGTGAAATCACCATTATGACTCAAAATGTAATGACAAAGTTTTAGTCAATATAAGGGCGTTTAGTCATTTCAGTTTAGGGGAGCGATGATATCCACAACAAAGTTTTCTCACAAAGACGAAGCATGTATCATCACAAAGACGACGCATGTATTATACTATCTTATTAAAGGGCATTGTTGCTAAGCAAAACACAACTCCCAACAACTTTTTAGGATTAAAAATTCACACTCACTTACTCACATATCACTCACAATTCATATATCTCTCATACTTACCCACTCACATATATCACTCTCTTACTCTCACACATATCAATCATACTCACCCTCTCATATATTACTCTCACGCACTTTATCTCTCTCTCTCAAACATAGAAACCATCAATCTAGATCTACCTCTCTCTCTCTCTCTCTAAGTTACCGGTTTCATACGGTAGTTTTGTTATGGGGCTTTATGCTACGGGTTTGTATTTTTTTCTTTGGATTACATATGGTGGTTTTTTGATGGGGTTGTTACGATTGTTGGGGATCGTTGGTTAATGGTATTCTTTGTTTCTAAAGTTAGTAAGTTTCTTGTTTCGATTCAGGTTTGTGTTGTTAAGTTGTCTTAATTAGGGTTACTAGGTTAGGGTTTTGGGTGATTTGTGGGGTTAATATGTCTCACAAACTTTGTAACTTATTTTGATTGAATTTTTTGTTGTTCAATTGTGTTAATTAGGGTTAATGAGGTTAGGGTTTATGGTTTATGTTTTTTTATTTGTGGGGTTTGTAACAAATTATGTAACTTATTAAATAAAATTCTCGCTATTGATAAAGTATGGGGGTAAGGCTTATTATAAAGCCATAACACCATTGCAGAAGCATAAACAAACAGTGCCTTAGTTTTTTAAAAGTGTGCGTACTTGAGATCATTCGTAGTCTGGCAGGGCAAGTTTCTAACTTTGCAGCCATGTCCTTCAATTTGTTCTTTGATGTCACCGGTCCTTTCGTTGTCGCTATCCATGCCGTGCGAAGTTAGTGATGGGTGTGTGACGATGCTGATAGGCTGACATCGGTGTATTTTTGTTGCCGCTATCCTTTCGTTAACGAATTTTGTGCTTATGTTAAGGTTTTGTAAAAATAAAAGCTAAGTAATGCATAAAAGCAGGGCAGCCACACCTCGAATGTGGTTGCAGCCATGGTGGTTGTTGTCTCATTTTGTTTGGGACATGGATTAATGGTTCGCTCTACGCCTTAAAACTCTACTTATTAGATGAAGTTGATCGTGGTATTTATTATAAAAGACTGTGATGACTCTTAGTGGGTTCCGTAAGGATGAGATGCTCTGTACCTTGGCGTAACGACCTATTGTGGTTGCAGCCATGCCGAGTGTGTCCTCTTTATTTGTTTCTTTGTTTGTTTGAGCTTCGTATAGAATTACATGGCACTAATCAAAGAGCCAAATTATTCATGCCTCTGCATCTTTGGTGCTTGAGTGGGTGAGTATGAGTGATATGTTGAGTGATTTTTTTAATCTTATAAAGTTGTTGGGGATCCCATTTTGCTTAGCAAAACTGTCCTTTAATATTAAGAGTTTGACGGGGAACGTGTTTTTCAATAGCGGGACTGCCCTTTTGATAAGATAGTATAATATAAAAAAAGATCATTCGTCATGCTCTTTGATGATCATTTTGTCGCCGCTATCCATGCTGTGTGCCGTGATGGGTGTGTGACGATGGAGATAGGTTGGCAGGCGTGTATTTCAATATAAAAAAGGTCTACACCACGTTCTTCGATGCCACCGATGCTTTCATTATCGCTATCCATGGCGTGTGATGATAGTCACGGTTGTGTGACGATGTGGATAGACTTCTGAGTTGCAAAAGAATGTTTGGTATTCATTCAATATTTGAAGTTGTAAATTTGTTGCAGTTTTGAATTTGGCTTCACGCAATTTATCGGGCAACACCATTACAGTTTTCGAGTTTATTATACATGGATCCCAGCTCTGTTTCCGTCCTAGTGAGGGTATATATGATCTGGCCTTTTTTTTGGTTTTGATGTTTTGCATCTCGCTGGGTAAATTATTCTCTATTGGTAGTTTTTGGATTGGTTTACGGTTTTACATATGTTTGTTTACACAAATTGTACTGCCTGATTACGTCGACACGGACCTTTTGTTTTTCTGAATTATAGGCAATGATGACACTTTAACATTTGTGAGGTCCTTATTGATGATGATGTGTCAAACCCCCATGTATCTTAGCAGGGTAGCACCAACAAAAAGGTGTTTGCAGCCATGATGCGTCGAACACATTTTTATCTAGATCCACACTTGCAAACATGAGCGATTAAGTTTAAGTATCTGTCTCTATTGATCACCCCAGTGTCCATGTCAGGAGTCAACAACAACGAATACACGAGTGAAATTATATCTATTTAGGTGATGAATCCTTACTTGAATGCATGAATGCTTATTCGAGTGTGATAGAGGTTTTGGCACTGTCACGCGTGTTTAAATATAGAAAATGGCTTCTAATTCGGCATACGTGACAGTGATAAAATCCTTATCATATGGTCGGATGTTACATTGTATTTGATAACCATTTTTTACATGTGATGCACACCAACTGCAGCCAGGTAAATTATTCTCTATCAGTAGAATTTGAATTGGTTCGCGATTTTACATATGTTTGTTTAAACAAATTGTACTTCCTAATTACTTCAGGGCACACCTTTTGTTTTTGAGAATTATAGGCAATGATGATACTTTGACATTTGTGAGGTCCTTATTGATGATGATGTGTCAAACTCACATGTATCTTGGCAGGGCAGCACCAACAAAAAGGTGTTTGTAGCCATGTTATGTCTGACACATTTTTATCTAGATCCACACTTGCAAATCTAAGTTGTTAAGTTTGAGTATCCGTCTTTATTGATCACCCATGTGTCCATGTCAGGAGTCAACAACAACGAATACACGAGTGAAATTATATCTATTTGGGTGTTGACTCCTTACTTGAACGCATGAATGCTCATCCAAGTCTGATAGGGGTTTCAGCACTGTCACGAGTGTTTAAATATAGAAAATGGCTTCTAATTCGACATATGTGAAAGTGATAAAATTCTTATCGTATGGTCGGATGCTACATTGTGTTTGGTAACCATTATTTACATGCGGCGCACACCAATTTCATGCTACCTTAACGAGGCAATGATGAATATGAGTAGTTTAATTAAAGCGCGTAGAAGTCCATAACTTGGCTAGGCAACCTATTAGGTATGCAACCATGACATATATACGTTTCGTCAGAACCTCGAGCTCTTATCTAAGCCAATCGGTTTTACAATATACAACACTGATTTGAAAATACGGTTGTCACAGTTAACTACTTTACGATGTGTACCAATTCTTGAGAAGCCTATGAGCGTCTAAAGCATCAAGTAAGATATTGTACGCGCACATAGGCTGCTCAAGAATAAGAACACGCTTGAACTGTTTGAGTGTTAATCATGACGTAAATAACAGGCGATGATGATCCTTTCCCGAGCCTCACTTTATGATATTCGAAATTGTAAAGCATATGAAATTTTATAACGTTTTTCTCAACCATAGTTGGGTATCAATATCTTATTAAAGGGTAGTTCGCTAGCACTGTTTCGGTACTACACGTCACTCACTGAGTACAAATTCTTGGCAATGCGACGACACCCAGGTTGTGGTCGCAGCCATGTGAAGTGTTTCATACCATTTCAGTATTCAAAAACCTGGGCCTAATCTATCACTGTTGTAGGGATCGAACCTTGTGTGGGCTTTCATATTTAAGGTTTGCTTGAATTATAACATGTTTATGAACCATTTCTTAGTCCAGCTGGTGTGTCACTTATGATTTTCATGCATAGAGACATTTATCATGAGTGACATATCAGCTGGTCTGATAGATGTTTCATATGTGAGTTTGTTGCTATGTTAAGTTCCATTGGATGTTGTTGGCATTACAACGCATATGATGTGCGTCGGCAACGCAATCTACAATGTTTGCAGCCACAATTCATGTCTTTTTTATAGACAAGCAATGATGAACTCGAAAAAGTTTCATACAACTTTGATGCGTTATATGTAGGCAGGGCGACATGAATTGCTTGTAGTCACAATTTTCGAATCACCTACTTACGTATCACTCTTTAGTATTAAAAAAAGTCACCCACATATCACTCATACTCACCTACTCACGTATCTCACTCACTGATACCGATCTACATCCCACTTCACTCGCTCTTCACTCACAGTTTCCAGGTTTCTTATGCATGGATGCCATTTGTGTTCCATCTTTGGCGAGGGTGGAAAGTAATTCATTATCGGTAGGTTTGGAATTGGATGACGGTTTTATATATGTTTGTTCAAACAAATTGTATGCTTGTTTTTTATTTTCCCTCTTTGTTGATGAATGTGATGTTTAAACCTTCAAGACGACCCAAAATAAAGAAACTCAACAACAAGAGACAATATTCATTGGATGCTGTTTGGTGTTTCTGCATATTGGAAACGCAATCTACAATGTTTACAGACACAATCCATGTTTTTTAATAGACATACTACGATGAACTTAAAAAAGTTTCATACAACGTTGATGCGTTATATGTAGGCATAGCAGCATGAATTGCCTGCAACCACAGTTATCGAATCACCCACTTACATATCACCTCTTAAGTGTATTCTGAGATGTATAAAAATCACCTAATATAACTCATCATATCTCTCATGTTCACCCACTCATGTATCTACTCACTTCATACCCAATTCTACATCCCCACTTCACTCGCTCTTCACACATAGTTTTCCAGGTTTGATTTTGTATGGATTTTGCCCGGTTTTGTTCCATCTTGGTGGGGTTTGTAAAAGTATTCATTATCGGTAGGTTTGGAATTGGATGATGGTTTTATATATGTTTGTTCAAACAAATTGTATGCATGTTTTTTATTTTCCCTCTTTGTTGATGAATGTGATGTTTAAACCTTCAAGATGACCCAACAGAAAGAAACTCAACAACAAGAGACAATATTCATTGGATGCTGTTTGGTGTTTCTGCAGAATCGACTGCTCCTGTGACCACGATGTTTTTCTTAGAAATTATAGGTTAATATGTCCAGTCGATTCTACAGAAACACCCAAAAGCAGGTTATGAAAGGAAATGGACATCTTGGTATACGGCCTGAGCCTGGTTATGGTCTCTGTCATCGATATGTCTTTATTGTAACATTTACATATTGCAACTGCTGTAGGTAGTTGGATTGTGATTGTTGAAATTGACCCCTATGCATGCTACATTGAAAAGACGGTGATGAACATGAGCGGTTTTAATAGAAGAAGTAGAAGTCCGTGATTTGGCTGGGCAACCTATTGGGTATGCAGCCAAAAAGGATTTTCATTTTTTCAGAACCGTTGGCTCTTATCGATCTTTCCTATTACAATGTACAAAGTTAGGCAATGATAATAACACAAAACTAAGCCTTGATCGGATCTGGAATATATATATATAGGTTTGAATGCGATTGATGGTTATATTAGTTGTAATAGACTATGGTAAGTTTGCATGCCTCTGTTATGGGAAGCAGTTCTAAACTGTGATAGGGGTTTTGTTCTTTTCATGTGCGCCCGTTTGTTAAAAAAATACAAATATAAGCTAGCTCACGTGATAGTGACAAAACCCTTATCATGCTTCCATTGTTACCGATAGTGTTAGCACAGTTCCAATGCTAAGTTATGTTTTTCTCAGATTTTACACCCTTACCTCTTTTCGATTATAAATTAGGAGGATTAAACATGTGGATTTCATTATTTGTTTTTAAACCAAGTGGTTTACATACTCTCGATTTAGCTTTAGGTTGTTGTCGTTTCTTCGGTAACTGTTTTACGGAATTTCACTTTCACATTTGGAATTGTGGTTGTTTTGGTTATTGTTTGTTTACTTTGTTTTACGCTTAATTTTGGGATTCCGTTAGCTGATGGCTTTCAATGGTTTGTATTTAGTTTGTCGCCCTGATTATTTAATCTGAAATGCTTTTTTGATTAAAAAATGATAGCTTCTGTCGTTTTGATACAAGAGGCAATGATGACTCTATGAATGAGAAAGACTAAACAGAAGGTGCTTTGCATCTTGCCGTGGCAACTTACTAAAGTTGCAGCCATGGCAGTGATTACCTGTATTTCCATTTCTCTATCCTTCTAATCCAATTGACGTTGTAGCCATGGCGGTTGCGACCTTTTGGTTGATCCTATTATGTCTTAGCCTTGGTCATTGGTTACATTGATATTTTACATCTCCTTTACAATGTAGAAAGTCACGCAATGATGATAACGGGATTCTGAGTCTTAGGTGTATTTGTTTTATACACAAAGCTTACTGTAGTAGTCTACGGCTTAATGTTGTGTATCGATTCTTGAGCAGCTTATCAACGGCTAGACCATCCGATGATATGCCCTACTCGTGGATAAGCTGCTCAAGAATAAGAACGCGCATAAGTGGTTCGTTTCCCGTTCTGAGCCTATACAATATCTTTATCTGAATCGACGTGCACAATGACCATAGTAAGACTTTTTCTTAAGACTTCTAAGCATACCGAGACTTTTGTTGCCGCTGTAGATCATTGAGCAGCCCCTACATGTAAAAATACTACTTTTTTTATTACATTGTTTTTTACCATATTTGAGCACCTTACCTTAACTTAAATTAGCATCCGTGTTAGGAATTTTCTATAACAGACTTAATTCTGCTAGTATCATAGTTAGTACTGGTAGAAGGTTTATCATAGTTAGTACTGGTAGTGTTAAAAAGTTAATACTGCTTATGTAATAGTTAAGTCTGCTTACGCAGAAATTAGTTAGAGTTAAAGATATGCATGAGATATCTTAGGAAAGGATATGCATTATCTTTATACACGTTTTGTAAAGCCCATTAGGGTTTCCTTAGTATATAAAAGGAACCCTAGGCATAGTTAGTAGATATAGTTCTACACAAGATCATAGAGATCGAATAGTAATCATAGTTTGTAATCTGTAACCTAGGCAGATTCAAAGTTTAATATAAAAGTTCTTTTGTGGTATTCATTATTGTTCTTCTTAGCAGTATTGATTAGATTCCGCATAATCAATAGTGCTCACTCAGTGTTTCATCATTGTTACTTTAGATTTATCTAAGGCAACAAACCCTTTACAAGCTGAAGGTTTAGATCTATTCAGTAAATTGATCCAACAATAGTGAAATCTCGAGTAGGATACTCGGGGAGTGGAGTAGGCGAAGAAGAGCTTCGTAGCCGAACCATTATAAATCTTGGTGTCTTGGTTTAATTGTTCCTTCTCTCATCTCTTTATATTGTTGTGATTGTTATTTATCATTAGTTTAGATATTTACTTTTTTGATCCTAGTATTAATGGTGCTTTGAAACATACTACTCGAATCTAAGTTTTTGAAAGCAAACTTGTTAATTAAACGCAAAATGAAAACGAACACCTGTAAACTATTCCCCCCCCCAACCCCCCCCCCCCCCCCCCTTCTTCGTTTTTCCACAATTTGGTATAAGAGCCAAGGTCAATCAAGATTTTTAAAATTATTCATTTATTGTTTAAAGCTTGGATCGATCTATGGATTCTGACAAATATCTAGAAGGGCAATCCATGAAAAGACCACCACTTTTTGAAAGTGACAGTTTTATTTGTTGGAAAAATAGATTTGAGACATATGCTAAATCAAAAGATCTGATCTTTGCATGTTATTAATAACGGTGATTTTCACCTATTAATTAAAATCTGAAAACAAATTAGACGAGGTTTATCCTTTTAAAAACAAAGTTCGGTAATCTTAAAAAAGAAGCCTTGCAAAATATAATGAAGCTAAAATGGTATTTACAATGCTTTCCAAGAAAAAGAAATATGAAAGATTTTTTATGTGTAATAACGGCATAAATTATGCAATGAATTTCATAACCTAAGACTAGCTTAAACTTATCTAAATTTGAGATTAAAAGTGACTGATTAAGCTTTAAAATTTTATGCAAATGCTTTGACAGTTTTAAGCTTAAAATCACAAGACACATGCACACCTAACCTAAAGCTATTCTACTACATTGTGAATAAAAAATAAGCATGCTAACAACTCCAAAATGGCCTTAATCAAAATCTAAACAATTAAGCTAAACTATAAAGCTTAAAACCTACAGATTCAACTATTGAGTTTACAAAACCAAAAATTGAATTTAAAACTTTGAAAACTCTTGAAACCAGATTCAAATACCTTAATATAGATTAAACAAATGAGTCTGAAAACTAAAATGGGTCAAACAGCACTAACATGGGTTAGTGTTGTTTGAACCAAACACCCCTTTAAAACTTGTTTTAGCATTTTTAACTTGATAAAAGCTATTTTAAGCTAAAATTTGCATAGACCAGATAATTTTTAGCTTAATACAAACCTAATGAACAACTTTTAACAACTAAATAAGCCAGAATAACAAGATTCACAACTATGCTACTTTATAAGCTATTTAAGACAGATTTTAAGAAAAACTTAAACAAATAAATTTTAAACTACAACCTAAGTATTTTAAGCACTAAACATCTATAATAAGCTATAATAAGCAGATACAAACAAGCAATAAGCATAATAAGCCCGAAATAAGCAGATTCAATTTTTTAAGCTACAAATGACTTTTGAGAACTTACAAAGGTCCAGAACTTTTATGAAGGATTCAAGCACTCAAATCAGCTTATAGCCAACCTATAGGTTATCCACATAAGCACTAACCCATGGCCATCCATTATACACCATGCTCCAAGTGACATTTTGATAGATTCTTTGATTTTTTTGGTAAAATATCTTTAAAATCTCATAAACTATGGTAAAAGCTTGTAAGATCCAAGAACCAACTTAAGTAACAAGGAACACAACTTTTAAGAGCTTATAAAACAATTTTATAACATAAAATGCTTCAATCTTAAAAACAAAATTTAACTTAAAACTTAAAAATTTTCATTAAACTTAAAAGAGTACAAGGCTTTAAAAGTACAATAATCTAAAAACAAACTTAATTTAAGCTAAAAAGTAAACTAGATTAAAACTACATGCCTCTAGGGCTTACAAAAGGGTCCTATTTATATAGAATTCTTCAAGTCTTGGGTTCTTCACTTGTGCTACTTCTGTGAGTGATCCATGAGGTGTGCTTGTTGTGTGAGTAAGTCCCAAAGTTCATCAAAGCCATTCATTTTGAGTGCTCACCAAGTCCATCAATCATAGCCATCCATTCTTTGTCTTCATTCCTTGACGAATGGTTTTGTTTAGGATTGCCAAAGTGGAATTATTGTTTTATGAAGTGGGGTTGTGGTGGGGGTGATGTTTTTATCGTGGGGTTGCAGGGGGTGCAAGGAGGAAGACACAAATATGGTAAAAAAAGGCGCGAATGTTTGAAGTGGTAGTTTGGTACTGTTTGGGTGATACAGGGTATAAGTTTTGGGAAGTGGCAACTTTGGTCCCTCGGTGTGATAGGTGGGTTTGCACTGTTAGTCCTTTTAGTGTAGATGTTTGGGGATTTAACAAATTTAGTCCCTGAAGTTGTATTGTTGTGTTACAACCACAGTCCGTGTGGTGAAATAAGTTTGTGGGTTGGCAGAAATGGCTCCTCAGGTTGTATAAGGTTCTAAGGTTTGGGCTTTTTGCTTTGTATAAAAAGCTTAATGGGTTGACCCGACCTATTAGATGGGTGTGGGTGAGCCCATTAAGTATTTCTTCGGTATCGGCTTCGTCTTTGACTTTTGACTTTGTTGGGGTTAACTTTTTAGTTGACTTTGACTTTGACTTTTTGACTTTTTCACGCTCTTTCCATTTCGTGCTCGGGTTTGTCGTTTTGGCTTCGTTTTTGTCCCTTTCTTCGATATCCATTTCCTGCATAATACAAAAATACAATGTATTTTTGGTATGTTTTGGTTAATTTAGGCTTGTTTTTATAGGCAAAAGGTATGTGTATTTAAGCACATACCAACTCTCTCAAAATAGATAATGTAGAACATGTAGATAAATTAAGATTGAACTTGTTAAGTATATGACAAATATGTGATAATAAGTGTAGAGTAACTTTCTCTGAACATGATAGTAAAATCACTAAGGATGGCAATGTCATAGGTAGAGGTACTAGGAAGAAAGGCTTATATGTGATGAAATTAGGAAATAAGCCTAAAGACCAAATTTGTCTAGCAACGATTGATGAAAATTCCACGTTGTGGCATAGGAGATAAGGTCACGCAAATATGTGTCTTATTCAATCGTTAGCATCTAAGGAGTTAGTTAGAAACTTACCTAAGCTTAAGTTTGATCAACACTTTTGTGATGCTTGAAAAATTAGAAAACAAGCTCACGCTAGTTACAAGGCTAAGAATATAGTCTTAACGACTAGATGCTTAGAACTCCTTCTTATGGATCTCTTTGGTCAATCCGCCGTATGGAGTTACGGAGGAAACCGCTACACCTTAGTCATAGTAGATGACTACTTTAGGTATACTTGGACTAGATTCCTTAAGGACAAAACTAAAGCCTTCGATCAATTCAAAATATTTAGTAAGAAAATTCAAAACCAATTAGGATGTACAATCGTGTCAATAAGAACCGACCACGGTAGAGAATTTGATAATGAGGTGCAATTTGGAGAGTTTTGTAATGCCAATGGAATTACATATAAACTCTCAGCTCCACGCTCTCCTCAGTCAAATGGCGTGGTTGAAAGGAAAATTAGGACACTTCAAGAAATGAGTAGGACTATGTAGAATGAGCAATCGTTACCACAAAAGTTTTGGTGTAACGCAGTAGACACTTTGATAAGGTGTCATTTTATACACTTTTTCGGGGTCATTTAACCCCTAAATTGTGCATTTATGCCCAAAATAGGTACTTAATTATTCCTTTTCAGGTATTTAGCATTTGGAAGGCATTTGGAGGAAATACACGTGACCTGGGCTCATTTGGAGAAGAAATGGACAAAACTACGGACCTACACCAACATCTCTTAAGATTATGTTCCTAGCGGCTAGAGATGGCGTCACAAGATACACGTGACGCCGTCACAGTTCACCCCACGACGGTGTCATAAGAAATTACGATGGCGTCAGCTCGCACGACCTAGTCCAAGATCTAGAATATTCTACTTCATGATTAAAATGCGACGCCGTCGCAACAATTTTTCTATATATACAAACCCAAAATTAGGGTTTTAAGTGTGTAACTTTAGAGTAAAAAAAGGAGAGGAACCTTAGTTCGTTTGGCAACTTATTAGGATGATTTTAGGGCTTCAAAACCCTATTGTAACTCCTTCAATTCATGTTTTAATCAAGTAAGATTATATTAATAATTCAATATGTCTTGTTGTTTGATTATTTATTGTTCTTGCTTTATCTTTAACATGCTTGGCTAAATTCCCTATTGTGTTCATTTATGATTATATGAAACCTAGAATATGGATATTAGTGGTGTTGCTTCTTCTGATGAATATGCATGTTAGGCTTTAGAAAACCAGCTTTTGTTTGTATCACTGTTGATATGTCTAGGGAAACATGATTATGTAGAAAGGATACCATTGGGTAACAGTTTCATACTACCTTGCCCCTTATATGGTTGATCCACTTTTAATATATTTCAAATGAATTTAATGTACTCTTAGGGGCCTTGTAATAATCTTCATACTACCTTACTTGTGCGTTGCCCTAACGAAATATTAAATAGACGCCATGTTCGTGTAATCTGATCACGACTTAGGAAATAATTACATAGATCATCACAAGTGTGACAAAGCAACAACACTAGGAGAAGCCATCTAGGGAGTAATACATGATTAAATGAATACAATCTTTTTATTATATTGTTATCACCATTAGCGTAGTTTATTATTTAGTTTAATAGCAAAAACCAAACCAACCTCTCAAACCATAGATTTACCTGCTTTCATAAAATATAAAAACACAAAAATAATCTTCTCTTAACCCTTAGTATTCTGTTAGACCGTGATCATGCCTTCTCAACCTATTCCCTTAGAGAATGATAACAACCCCCTGAGTCTTGCCTATACAACTACTACAACAGTTAGGTACTCTGCCTATGGAGTTGTAAAACTTCTTGTAGACGTCCCTTACGACAACCGCATCAAGTTTATGGCGCCGCTACCGAGGAATAGTTAGGTTTTGATCATAGTTTAGCTTATTTTTACTTGTTTGAATCCTTTCGAGTGAGACTTTAATTTCCGCATATTAGCTTTCTCGTAGTCTATTTTTTCTTTGTGTTAATTGTTTCGTAATCCATTCTCATCAACCACCATAGGAGACGAAAATCCTATCCGTACTCTTGGAGATTACTTTAAACCTAGCCACGAGGGCTACAGGAATACCATTGAGCTCCCCGTAGGGAACAATGTGGTACCTCTTCGATCTGACACCATCCGGTTGGTGAAAAACGGATGCTCATTCCACGAACTTCGGTCCGAGGATCCAAACAAATACCTTAAGGATTTTTAAAACCAGTGGACTCACTTGACCTCGACGGTGAAAATAGGGAAAGAACGCGCCTGCGTTTATTTCAATTTTCCCTTCATGATCAAGCTAGCAATTGGCTTGAACGTCTTCCAGCAAGATCCATCACCACATGTGAGGATCTTACTACTCATTTCCTTGCTCAATTCTTTCCACCGGGAAAGACCGCACAACTCCGCAGTGATGTCCTGATGTTCCAACAACATCATGGAGAATATTTATCTGAAGCATGGACTCATTACAAAAAGTCCCTCATCATGGCATCAACCTTTGGCTCCAAGTCCAAATCTTTTATGACCATGTCAATCCTGTCACAAGATGAACCATTGACCAATCGACCGGTGGTAAGCTTCGTGACCTAAACGCCAAAGAATCCTGTGGATTATTAGAGGACCTAGCCCTCTATGACAACGAAAGTTGGAACGACCAAAGGGATTTCGATAAGCCGGTCAAGGCAATCGCTTTGCCTCAAGATGTCCCGAGTATATTCAACCGCCGTCTAATCGAGCTCGAAAATCAAGTCCAACGCTTGATTTAAGCTCATCTTGCTCCGACGCAACCTACTCAAGTGAACAAAGTCACTACCTCATGTGAAATCTGCAGTGGTCCTCACGACACTCAGTATTGCATGGAAGATCTCGAACAAGCCTTTGTTGAATACGCATCCTCACGTACCGATGAAGATGGAGGTAAGTGGTATACTTTCATGCTCGAGCAAAAAAATCTTAGTGACACCTATAATCCATCATGGAGAATTCACCCAAAGATTAGGTGGAGACAACCCCAACATTCTCAAAATAATTTTTCAAACCCACCTAACCGATTCCAACCCAACGGTTCAATCCCAAACCGTTCCTTCAACAACCGTCCTCAAAGATTTAACAATCAATCAAATCTTAAAGGATTGGTATCCAATTTCATGGCATCTCAAGACGTTAGACTGTCCAAGTTTGAAGCCGATTTCAAACAACAACAAAGTGAGATGACCAACAAAATTGACACAGTGTTGAAGGCCATCACCGATCAAATAGCAGGAGCACTACCTGGCGATACAGTTAAGAACCCAAAACTAAGTACTTCCCCAGTTTTGTCTTATCGTTCTTACCCAAATATGGACCCGCAATGCTCAAACCATGTCCAAAGTTTGATCAACGCCATCATAATCCATTCAGAGAAACAAAGTGACTCCTATGATGAGAAAGCAAAAGAGAATGAGGAAGAAGAAAAGGACAGCCCGAAAAATATCTATGTCAACCCCTCCACACCGCTTGATCCATCAGTTGCATTTATCACCAAAAAAGTCATCAGATTCAATTGATTCTTCAAATAGCTCGGATTGTTTCCTTAATCATCTGACACCGAGGTCGTTTGCACAAAGGGGGTGATGGAGAAGTAAGGTTTATTGAGTTAATTAGAAAAATGATGACTCTAGCGAAGGAGAACCTAAAGAGGAAGGGAGTACAACAACCGAAGGGGTAGGAGTAGAATACTTTGACATATTCCCAACTAGGAGTGAACTCGCATATCACAAGTACCTCATGTGTAGCCTAATCCCTTTGATATTTCTAAGGAACTCCATCATCACGGAAGGGTACCCATCAAATCTCAAGAAACCATGCAACATTGGGCATGTGCATATGGAAAAAGCCTACATTGATCCTAACTCCCCTCTAAACATCATGACTTGAATGATGTATAATTGGATCATGAGGAGAAAACTTGACCCCAGGGAAAACTCAAATAGAGGAGTTAGCAATTTCACAGGAAGGATCAAGGGAATGCATGTCTTCCTAGGAAACTTTACCTATATCGTAGACTTCATGATTGTTGAGGATATTAGTTCAATTATAGACCCTAGGTTGTCACAAGTAGTACTAGGGAAACCTTTTGTGGAAATGTCCAACATGACTCACAACTCACCCGAATGTGTTGTAAGATTTACTAACGGGACCGATGAAGTTGCTTATATGATGCCCCATATGATAGAACAGTACAACTCACTGTCGGACTTAGAAAAAGAGCACCCGAAACCAGTCTACCTTAGGAACGAAGAAGACAAGAGAAGAGGAGTGGAGTATGTAATGAGCAAAATATTACGATTTTATAAGGAATACTTAGAGCTTGGGCCCGAATATGTGACTTGAATCGATGATGAAGGAGAAGTCACGTAAGGACGTGTGACTTTGAGTCTAGCTACAAGACTCGTAAATAAAGAAAAGCACTTTTTGGGAGGCAACCCAATATTTACTTTTCCTGCATATTAGGAGTGTCTTGCATGTTTTAACTCTTTATTGTTTGTTTTATTATGTTTGAATTAGTTTGTAATCATGCTTTGTTTGTTTGTAACTTCGTCTTATTTGCAATCAAAGGTATTTTGCAACAAAATAAGTGTAGGGGAAATATCTGGTTTTTAGAACCAAATTCAAACATTTGAAATAAATTGTTTAGATTAATTCGCGTCAGTTTCGAGTCATATGATTGAATTGTTAATTCTCAGGTTTTTATGCAGCATTTTTTACAGGAAAATAACATATAAGAATGAGTGCAGGAAATTTTTTATCAAAAAAAAAATGAGTTTTCACAGAGTGTGGAGACGGCGTCATGATTTACATGTGACGCCATCACTACGACACTTATGACAGGGTCAGGATATTCCTGACGGCGTCAAACGCCCAGTTACAGGAAAACTTGAAAATTTTTAAGTATTTTTGAAAATAAAACTTGTACAACACTTAAGAAAGTTGTAATTCTTTTATAAACCTGCAAAACCATGAGTTTAACAATTCTCTCATCCTATCTTTACTGCTTTATAGAGTCAACCCTAATTTCACACTGTATATTATTATATCGCACATTTTATGCTTGGTGTAGTTGTCTTTGTCTTTGATTACAGGTTATATTTGATGAGAAGAAGCTTGGAAGTTCTTAGGAAGTTTCATTGGATGATTCTTGGAGGACGATTTAACCAGTTATCGCATGTTTCTTCTCCATTATTGAGCAAACCAGGGGAGTACTAGTTTCTTTTACTTGTTTTCTTTTCCCTTTATTTGTTTTTACGGGTACTTCTATAGAACATTGAGGACAATGTTCAACTTAAGTGTAGGGGGAAATAAGCCTTAGAAACTATTCCTTCATTTGCCATTTGCTTTGTTCCTTAAAATGATGGGTAATATATCGAAACATAGCATAAAAAGGTAATTTTGACCCAAATTTAAAAAAAATTATGACACATACCGACGAAAACCGAGTATTAATAGCGTCTCATGGATAGGAATGTATATGACTAGCACAAAAACCCTCAAAATTCCACCCCAAAAATGTGAGGTTCGCCTTTAGATCTTTAGGAATTCGGGTATCCATTATTGATACCCAAGATAATTTGTACCTTTAGCTTTCTCGAGTTAAGGTTCGAATGCAGTCATATGTGTCTATTCTGTCATTACGGATGTGTACACATGGTCTTTGTCGCCTTTATAGGAGCATTCGTATCGGTATTAAATTATATGAGTGTACCGGTAGTGAGTATTAGGATTTTATAGATAAGAGGCACTAGGATTAACCCATGTTTTAAACATGTAATTGTTATGATGGTCACTTCGATCATTTAACTATCCCACACCCTTGCCATGCACTCATTTTTAGTGCAGGATACCCCTGGTATAACCCTCCAAGCCTATCCTTTTTTCATGGTTCTCATAGTTTTCTGGTAGATTCTAGACTATTAATGAAGAGCATTGTCACTCTTAAACCAATCGTTACACCTAAATCGCCTTAGCCTACCTTTAATGTACTCGCTTTTAATACATTATTGTGTTAACCCAAGTTAATTATTAAGTACACAGTTGCTAAGTCCTTGTCCTTGTAAATACTGTTTTAGGACGATTGGGATTCATGATAGATTTATTTCGCGGAAGAATGGGGAAGAAAAATTAAATAAATACCCCCATATGTTTGTCAAATGA